>JABUQX010032981.1:25000-27500 GCA_015478945.1 Trachelipus rathkii
CCATCTCTCTCTTCTCTTCTCCTTCTCTCTCTTCCTCCTCTCTCTCTCTCTCTCTCGCTGAAGAAGATGAATGGTTTTTGAACTTAGTTTATGTGACGGCATAGCGAGAGATTTATATATAGTATAATTTTAGGAAATATTATTACGCGTGACGTCAAGTCAACGACTTATCTGAATATATTAAAGATGACTTTTAATAAGGGTAACCAAAACCTGAAGCGGTTTTTTACACCTTAACTGATACTAAGGAAATAACTATTAAAAGGGTATAACAACTTGTATTTCTGGTTCATCTAGTCTAGACGTAACCAATTAAAGCGTAACGCATCTTGTCTCTTGTGGTGAAGAAGGTGGCTTCAACAGTGAAAGGTGTAATCTCCTACCTGTGCAGTGGAGGAACAAGCAGAAAAGATAACTACAAGCCCTCTACTACATCAACTAGACCTGCCAGTGGAGAAAGAGGAAGAGATAACTCCCAACACTAATGCCATTGCAGAATTGGCCTCTTCCTCTGCAACAGAATTGGTGAACACAGCACTCCGAACACCCACTTAAGACTCGAGAAGAAGAACACCCCTCTCAAGAAGATGTCTTTAGAACACCAGCAGCCCTTAGAAGAAGGCCAGAAGGATAATCATCGCCGTCAAGAACATCCTTCTCAAAAGATACCTTTGGAGTTCTAAGGACCCTACAAGAAGAGGTTCGTCACAGAAAAAAAGAAGATTCAATAAAAGGTTGCCGACGAACTACACTACTCCTACCGACCTGGTCTCCCTGGGAATGAAAGCAGACAATAAGCAGCCGCAACAATTCCTAGCAGAAGACCACGTCAAAGAAGAAAATTCAAGCATCATGCAGACCAGTGATGACGCGACCATCAGTCACCATGTTAATACCCTGGTCTGCCAGCCTTAATTTAACATAGCTGATTCCGTCATCGCTCGTATCAATTTCAAAATGTCACACTAATTAAAATCTTCAAGTAACATGCAGACTGGTGAAGACGGGAACAAGTCATACTGTTAATCCCAGGCCTCCCAGCTTCAGTTTAACATGGTTATTTCCGTCGACACTTATACCAATTTCAAGATATCAAATGACGAAGGAACTTTAAGCAACACGCGGAACGGTAGGGATAGGAACATTAGTCACACAGTTAATACCCAGGACTATTTCCGTCAACACTATGATAGTTAACCACGATTTCTATGGAAGGACTAATACAATGCAGGATATCTTCATTCAAGCTGTATTATTCTTCGCGATTCATACTTTCTTCAAAAATGCACCGGAGAGATCAACGTCAAGCTTCATATCTTTCTTACAAATTTCCTCAACCGACTTTTAATTCGATTTCGCGGATGGTTCGTCAACCGGATGGTAATTCGCCTTTGCTGCTGGTTCCTCAACCGGCTGGTAATTCGACTTCGCAGATGGTTCATCAACCAGGTGGTTATTCGCCTCCGCAGATGGTTCCTCAATCGGATGATGTTTTGTATTCACAGACGGTCACTTCATATACTGAACAGCAGGAGTATACTTTAGTGTCATGACACAACCCAATGCGTTGAGTTCGTTTAATGAAGTGAATTTAAATTAGTGATTAAAGTGCTCCGCTTTTAGAGCGCGAAGTGTATGTAGTATTGTCAAAAAATTGATTAAAATATTATAAAAGATATAAAATAATGGATTTTAAAAGTATTTTTTTAAAACGTTTTTAAATTGCTCAAAAATGTTAGTTGAGTGTAAAACATTGTAAAATATGTGAAATCACTGAAGACAAAATATCAGCTCAATTGTGATTAAGGAATATTTTTATTTTACAATTCTTTTAATCATATAAATTTGTGTTAATATATATTTTTACTTCTAATAAAATGCTGTATAAAGATATATTTTATTGTTATATGAATTGTTTTATAGATATTTCCTTATAAAATTATTGTTTAAATTATACTAACTTTCCCACCTCTCTCTCTCTCTCTCTCTCTCTCTCTCTCTCTCTCTCTCTCTCTCTCTCTCTCTCTCTCTCTCTCTCTCTCTCTCTCTCTCTCTCTCTCTCTCTCTCTCTCTCTCTCTCTCTCTCTCTCTCTCTCTCTCGCTGAAGATAAAATGAGTTTTTGAATCTAGTTGCAGGTCAGGGAGAGAGATTTATATATAATATAATTTTAGGAAATATTATGACGTCAAAACAGTGACTTATTTGAATATATTAAAGATGACTTTTAACAAAGA
Organism: Trachelipus rathkii; assembly: GCA_015478945.1. Classification (NCBI taxonomy): domain Eukaryota; kingdom Metazoa; phylum Arthropoda; class Malacostraca; order Isopoda; family Trachelipodidae; genus Trachelipus; species Trachelipus rathkii. The sequence continues at coordinate 27,236 of JABUQX010032981.1, forward strand.
TAACCAAAAATTAAATCTGTTTTTAAAACCTTACTATAGAGAAATAACTATTAAAAGGGTTTTAACAACTTATGTTGAAGGCTCATTAGCCTCGAAGTATCAATCAAAGTGTAAACATAAAGCCTCTTGGTGGTGAAGAAGGCGCTCAACAGTGAAAAAGTGTAATCCCAACTGCCTCTAGATACTTAGGTTCCTCAGCGCATAAAAGAAGCCTAATACGAGGGGATATCAAAGAGCTACTGTCAACTACTACCTGTGCAGTGGG
>JABUQX010032981.1:30000-34598 GCA_015478945.1 Trachelipus rathkii
ATTATTATTATTATTATTATTATTATATTATTATTCTTCCCAACTTTAGCAGTAACACTATTTTCTTGTATCTTCAAGAAGTGAATATTCGTTATAGCATTTAAATTTATGTAATTTAAATCATTGACAATGGACATTTAGGAATGGTATGTCCTGTTAATGAAGTATAACTGAACTGAATATTTCATTTCACCAATCAAATCTTTTTGACATTTGGAAACATGTATATGACAGGGCCCTCCATGGTGCTTGATTTTTTCAGCCCAGTGTGGCCGCTTCATTGTTGAGCCGTGGTGGGTCCTGTACACTACTCAAAAAAAAAAAAAAAAAAAAATTATTATTATTATTATTATTATTATTATTATTCATTATATTAATTATTTTATATTATTATTTATTATAATTTTATTATTATTATATTATTATTATTATTATTATTATTACCTTTAGACCGTATTTAAAATTTATTTAATTATTCAGGAAATAGAATTGTGGGTCTAAAATATTTTCCCCCCTAAAAACTTCGAACAAGTATTAAGTACTAAAACTTTCAAATTAGATTTCGTGTTTTTCCCCCCCTTTTTGGTCATTTTACCCCATAAAGATTAGGCCATATAGATCGCGATGATTTTTTATATTTTTGAACTATAAAACAGTAGAACATCTTTTTGTTTTTGAATCTTTGGAGTTTATAAGTATATGTTGAATTTTATTAATATATTTTAATATTATTATATTTATAAATATTATAATATTAAATATTTTTTAACATTGTTATGCATTTTTCCATGAAATTTTTTTCAAAGCAAAACATCTAATTATTTTTATTTATTTAATGGTAATCCATTAATCCTAAAACTTGTTTTGCACAGGAATTTAAATTAAGGTGTTAGTAAAATAAATATATACAAACATAAAATAAAAATAAAAATTTATTTCTACCTAATTTAAATTAAAAGTTTAAGTAATTTCCTTTCAAAATATTTAGATATTGAAATTTAAAATTGTAAATTTTCTGCTTCTTTAATACTGTCATTTAATATTTCATTGTATATAATTTTTGTCCAGTTATTATTATCATTGAATCAACTTCTGACTGAACTTTTTAAATAAGAATTTAATAATTGAAATTGAAGAAACTTGATGATGGAGATAAAGAACAACTAGATCGTTTTCGCGAAGCTTCTAAAAGTTGTGAATCCTTTTCATTAAATAGAGTAAAAATAGATCAGCAATAAAGTTTTGTATTTGTGAAATTACTTTAAAAGTTAAATTAGAGTTTATAATCTCCAATAATTATTTTAGCAATCATTTTAAAAAACTATATAAGTTTCTTAGACAATGCTCTTTGTCAGCGGGTTTAAATATTCTACAAATTTCAATTCTTAAGCTAAAAAATAACCACTAGATGACTTTGATGACTTTTACGCTTCAATTGTTTATTGCACGGCTAAAATACGAAAACCCTGACCTTAAACAACGTGTTGACTTTTATATTACTTCGACAAGCTAGAGGCAAAACTTTGTTCCCAAATTAAGCAGTTTATAACATACAACCTTTATATCAATGCGGTTGAAGCCAAAAGGGAAGAAGGTTATTTTCATTTTTGTCTTTGGTGATCAAAGTTATCTTTTTTTAAACTAATTGCTCAAAAAAAATTCTTGATCGGCAAAACTATTTATGAAAGTTCAGCATCTGAGCAAATCTTTGCAAAGCTGCGTAATATGTGGATATATTTAGCGAAATCCGCTGAGATGAAATTTTGCTATTACTAATCTTCTTAACACCTGCACTACTTGCAAAAATTGGTGAAGTATTTAAAATAAAAGACCCACATATTACGCAGCTTTGCAAAGATTTGCTCAGATGCTGAACTTTCATAAATAGTTTTGCCGATCAAGAAATTTTTTTGAGCAATTAGTTTAAAAAAAGATAACTGATCGCCAAAGACAAAAATGAAAATAACCTTCTTCCCTTTTAGCTTCAACCGCATTGATATAAGGTTGTATGTTATAAACTGCTAAATTTGGTAACAAAGTTTTGCCTCTAGCTTGTCGAAGTAATATAAAGGTCAACACGTTGTTTAAGGTCAGGGTTTTCGTATTTTAGCCGTGCAATAAACAATTGAAGCGTAAAAGTCATCAAAGTCATCTAGTGGTTATTTTTTAGCTTAAGAATTGAAATTTGTAGAATATTTAAACCCGCTGACAAAGAGCATTGTCTAAGAAACATATATTTTTTAAAAATGATTGCTAAAATAATTATTGCAGATTATAAACTTTAATTTAATTTTTTAAAGTAATTTCACAAACAAAAAATTTTATTGTTAATTTATTTTTACTCTATTTAATGAAAAAGGCTAAAGATTCATAACTTTTAGAAACCGCAAAAACGATCGAGTTGTTCTTTATCTCCATCATCAAGTTTCTTCAATTTCAATTATTAAATTCTTATTTAAAAAGTTCAGTCAGAAGTTAATTCAATAATAATAATAACTGGAGAAAAATTATATTAAATGAAATATTAAATGACAACATCAAAGAAGCAGAAAATCTACAATTTTAAATTTCAATATCTAAATATTTTGAAAGGAAATTAATTAAACTTTTAATTTAAATTAGGTAGAAATAAATTTTTATTTTTATTTTATGTTTGTATATATTTATTTTACTAACACCTTAATTTAAATTCCTCTGCAAAACAAGTTTTAGGATTAATGGATTAACATTAAATAAAAAAAAATAATTAGATGTTTTGCCTTGAAAAAAAATTTCATGGAAAAATGCATAACAATGTTAAAAAATATTCAATATTATAATATTTAAAAATATAATAATATTAAAATATATTAAAAAAATTCAACATATACTTATAAACTCCAAAGATTCAAAAAAAAAAAAAAAGATGTTCTACTGTTTTATAGTTCAAAAATATAAAAAATCATCGCGATCTATATGGCCTATTCTTTATGGGGTAAAATGACCAAAAAGGGGGGGGGGAACACTGAATCTAATTTGAAAGTTTTAGTAATTAATACTTGCTCGAAATTTTTAGGGGGGAAAATATTTTAGACCCACAATTCTATTTCCTGAATAATTAAATAAATTTTAAATACGGTCCAATTAAAGGTAATAATAATAATAATAATAATAATAATAATAATAATAATAATAATAAAATATTGTATATATAATAATTCCAGTAATAGTAACAATATATTATAATGTACAATTAATATAATATAATAATTGTTTTTTTTTTTTTTTTGAGTTAGTGTACAGGACCCCCCACGGCTCGCAATGAAGCGGCCACACTGGGGTGAAAAATCAGCACATGGGGAGGCCTGATCATGATACATGTTTCAAATGTCATAAAACAAGAAAGAATTTGAATTGGTGAAATGAATATTTCAGTCAGTAAATAATATAAAAATAAATATAAATTTTTATCGCTTGCATTGTTAATAGTCGTAACGTACATAACAAAATCAATATCTATAAAGAATATTGCACTCTGAAGATACAAGAAAAAATAGTGTTACTGCTAAAGTGGGAAGAATAATAATAATAATAATAATAATAATAATAATAATAATAATTAATATTAATAAATAATAATAAAATAATATAAATAATATATATATAATAACTATATAAAGTAATAATAATAATAGGATAATAATAATAATAATAATAATAATAGATAAAAATAATAATAATAATAAATAATAATAATACATAATAAATAAATAATAATAATATAATAATAATAATAATAATATTGTATATTATAATAACTGTAATGATTTTTCTCTCAGACCAAGAAGATCCTTGGAGGGGCTATCTTTGCTTCAAAGAGTTTCAAACATTTGACCGAAGTTTTTACTTTTATGATGTACGACCTAGGTGGTATGGAAGTAATCGTTTCGGAGGTAAGAAACCAATAATTGGATTAATACATTTTTTTAGCCTGTAACATTAAATATTTACAATTATTACTCATATAATATTCGAGTTCAGAATAAAGATTTGAATTTTTAATTCATCTTGAATTCGATATCACATAACTCTCTTGACATATTAGATAATCAACATCATTAATATTTGTTTTATAAATAAAATGCTTTTAGCAAGTGTTAATATTTAAAGAATTTAAAGACATTCTTGTATTTGAATTGTGAAATTTCTTTGAAAGTTTATTTCTTTATTGTTTTAATAAATTTGAAATGAGTTTAAGAAAAACGATTTAATCTTAAGTTAGAATATCTCTCGTGACAATTATCTAACTGTACTTAAATTGATATCAATTAACAATGTATAAGTAATCCAGATTTAAAAGTAGTAAAAAAAAAATAGTGAATATTCAAATTTAAGTCTAAATTAATATAAAAATAATAACATTCAAGTCTTATAATATGACCTACATTTTTGGACCCCATAAGCGGAATTGAAAGAGGAAGGGGCCATGTATTCAGCGTTAAATAAAAATGCTTTGAAGAAATATATTACATTAATCAGTAAATCAACAAAACTGGAAAACGCTTCTGCTGTGGTATCACCGTTATTGATACTATAAATAAAAATATTTATCCTAAAAA
>JABUQX010032982.1:7500-10000 GCA_015478945.1 Trachelipus rathkii
GGGAGAAAGAAACATTTTGGGACTTCAAATGTTTTCTTCAAGCAAATCTCTTGCTATTTAGTATTTATGTTAGTAGGAGATAACTATTTTCCCCTTGTGTTAGGGGGTTATTTGTGTAATTGTAAATGGCTTCTGTTTTCGCAGACTGTCCGTCTGTCTTGCGTTGACTGTCAATTTTTTATGTCATGGTTTTTAATGTCTTTAAGAGAAGGCTACGGATCTGGCTAAAGCTACATCATTTTAAAGTATCCGGCTCCTATTCTGATTTTTACTGTCTTTAAGAGAAGGCTCCGGCTCCGGATATGGCTAAAGCTCCATCATTTTAAAGTATCCGGCTCCTATTCTGATTTTTACTGTCTTTAAGAGAAGGTTCCGGATCCGGCTGCGGATCTGGCTAAAGCTCCATCATTTTAAAGTATCCGGCTCCTATTCTGGTTTTTACTGTCTTTAAGAGAAGGCTATAACTCCGGCTCCGGCTCTGTCTCCATCAATTTAAAATATCCGTCTCCTATTCTGAATTGTTCATTTTAAAAATTCTCGCTCCGGCTAAATCATTTTAAGACTATGTGGCTCCGACTTTGAGTCCGGTTCTGTATCCCTTCATCCGGCCTCGAATTCATCCCAAATATTTTTATTTTTTGGCTCCGGCTCCACCAAATACGTTGCAGCTCCACCGCTCCGCAGCTCCACAGCTCCGCAGCTCCGCAACTCTGCTTTTATTTTGCTTCCTTGTATTTTTATCCAATCTTCGTTCTTTTATTTTATGCTAATTTTGCGTGTACATGTTCTTTCGTGTGACCCTGTATACATAATCAAACAATATATATATATATATATATATATATATATATAATATATTATATATATATATTATTAGTATAAATATATATATATATAATATATAAATATATATATATATATATTATAATTCTATATTATATATAGTATATATATATAAATATATATATAGTAATATTATAAATATATATATATATATATATCTATATATTATATATAATATAAGTATGAGTTCAAACTTGGGTCAGTGGGTTAAGGAGAGCTTTTTTTAGCTCGCCTTCAGAATGGGTTCGTATCCTCGTTTGGCTACGTGAACGGACACAAAAAATTGTGGTCAGTAGGAGATTTTCTGTAATATTTACTGTATTGCAGTTTACGGCGTAGTGTATTATACTAATCTCAATACACACACAACTCCAAATATAGCCAACACATACAGCAGAACAATCTATTCACATACAAATCACTTCTCATGCTTCTCGCATTGAAAAGGCCGCGTATTAGATGCAACCACGCCCGCTGTGACAAGCACTCCGACTGAGTTGCGCTGAAGCAGGGCTTGCTATTGGGCTTCACTATCCTTGCACTTAAATACCACTTGGCCAGAAACCATACATATACTTTCCTTGACCAATTTCCGATCTCGGAATTGAGGTTGCTTTTCGATCTCGGGATTGAGGTTTATGTGGAGTGAAAATGAAATGAAATATTATATATATATATATAATATATATATTATATATATATATATATATATATATTATAAAATATAATTATATATATAATATATATATATATTATATATATATATATATAATATATATATATATATATATATATTGAAAGATATAATCCTTTGAGGTAAATCAATCAGTGAGAAACAAATTCATTTAATTATGGAAAACATTTTAAACGTAACAAATTTTATCACAAAGTTTTTTACACAAATTAATTTAAGTAAGTCAAGCTTTCGTGTACGTGTTCGTATCACATCTTCGGGACTGGATTCCTTTTCATTGAGTTTGATTTGAATTTGGCTACTTCGTTTTCTGGCAACCTGGAAATAATTTCTTACCGATGTTTCCTGTTTTTCTTTCCTATGGTTTCTAACTCTCTTCATTAGGTTTTTGAGTGAAATAGATTCTTTGAAGTATTTATTGGCTGATTCATCTATTGTTGTTTCACCTTTTTATATGTTAAAATTAGTGCTATTTTTTTATGATAAATGATTCGGATATTTTTCTTTTGTCTGTATCTTGTATAGTTTTTATTATGGTGCATTTGGGGGGAATCTATATCAATGGTGTGGTTTAAATTTTGCCGGTGCTTTACCAATGCTGAAGTTTGTTTATCTTGATTCAAATCATTTTTATGTTGATAAAATCTTATCTTGAAATTGTCCGTCTCTCCTATATATTTACTGGTACACATTTTGCAATTTATTTTGTAAATTCCGGTGTCTTTGTTTTGTTGACTGGAGTTTGGTTTTAATGCATGTTTTAATAATATCATATTATTCGATTTGACAGTTTTTATGTTAGTAGGTATATATTCAATTTATTTGCTAAAATAAATTGCAAAATGTGTAAAAGTAAATATATAGGAGAGACAAACAATTTCAAGATAAGATTTTATCGACATAAAAATGATTTGAATCAAGATAAACAAACTTCAGCATTGGTAAAGCACCGGCAAAATTTGT
>JABUQX010032982.1:25000-42500 GCA_015478945.1 Trachelipus rathkii
ATTATTATTATTATTATTATTATTATTATTATTATTATTATTATTATTATTATTATTATTATTATTATTATTATTATTATTATTATTATTATTTAAAATTGCAAAAGCTTTGCTTTAATCGAAGATATTAGGAGTAAAACTTTTAATCTGAGATGTATATAACATAATACTTGAAAGGTATTAATAAACAGTGTCGTATGAGAGATCTCATTTTTAGCTGCTCAGGGTTCTGATTCAATCGATCCACGCAAAGTATAAACTCAACTCAGACTAGGGTTGAAAAAAACTCCGGAATTTTGAGCACCACGCACCGCATCAAACGGCACCACCAATCATTTTATCGTACCGTACTACACGGCATTACAGTCATTTTTTTTTTAACACCGCACCACGTTGCATCTCTATATTTCAATATGCAACGCACGGGAACACAGGAATTCTGTATACCGCACCGTACCTCACCACATACCGCACCGCACCGCACCACACCGAACCGCACCACGCACCGAACCGCACCGCACCGAACCGCACCGTACCGAACCAAGTGAGTCGGCCAAACCTATTTCAAACTCTCATCTCGAATGTGTACAAGAAAAATTTTCATTTTAACGCAAAATATAAACGAAAGAAGAGAATGCTTTATTCTTCCGTTAATGTAATTAGAAACATTTATGGAAATAAAAAATATCATAATTCGATAATTAAAGAATATTTGCTAGAAAAAGAACGACATTGCATGATTTAATATAATCAAAGGCAAAATAACCCTATTCTCTGAAACATTATAATACTTTCAGCAAACATTCTCTCTCTCTCTCCTCTCTCTCTCTCTCTCTCTCTCTCTCTCTCTCTCTCTCTCTCTCTCTCTCTCACTTTCTGTCTGTCTGTGGTCTGCAGCTCTCTCCTACTTTCTCTCATATTGTATCTGTATAACTCTCCTACCTTCTCTCTGTCTCTCTTATTCACTCTCTTTCTCTCTTATTAACACAACATATATATATATATACCTGCTATATATATACTACCCATATATATATATATATATATATATATCTTTCTCACTATATATATATATATACTCTTACTACTTTTTCTCCTCTCTATCTTGATCTTAGCACTTTGTCGTCGTCTGCTCCCTCTCTTCTCACTTGCTCTCCAAAGAGGAATTTCAAGTGTAATCTTGTTAAGTGTGAGCAGAACACGTGCTTAATGAAACTGACTCGAGTGTAGTTTAATCCCTTTTGGATTTTTGGAGTCACCAGAAAGCTGATTCATTAAAACAGATGATGATATAGATGCTGGCCAGCTTTATATGCTGCATACCATACATACATATATATATAACTATATATATATATATATATACATATATATATATACTCTTATATAGTGTGTGTGTGTGTGTACAAAGAGAGAGAGAGGGAGAAGAAGAAGAGAGAGAAGAGAGAGAGAGAGAGAGAGAGAGAGAGATTTACCTTCTGGTGCTTATATAACTGACTTTACACTAAGAATTCTTACAGACAAATCCAATATAAAGACACTCTATTCTTCCTTTACACACCAAATCTACATTATCAATCACGCATTAACAATTTTAATATGAAGGCAAATCAAGTAGCTTGAAAGATATCGGTGAATGGGATTCTAAAGGTTTCCCCTAATATACCCTCACTCTTCCTCCCTGGGAGTAGGGTTGGTAATGCTTTTGAATTATCGGTTTACTCTGATGCTCAGTCATCTATCTTTATTAATTTATACAATAGTCTTTTATTCTTAAACAATACAGAAAGCACCTAACCCTTTTTTTTGACTTCTTTTTTTGAGTTCTTAATTAACCCATATTCTGACCCATATTCTGACCCATATTGAGCTCTCCGACAGGGAAAATATTATGCTCCACTTAATTGTCTCCATTTTCAAATTTTCAGCCAAACGCAGGGGTTGTGCACATTCACTCTACTGGGTTGTTTGTTATCAAAATACGAATTTGGTGTTTTCGAATTTTCGAACGTAAAGCTTCTGCTCTGTATCCATTCGGTAGCTAAATTCATCTGTTTTCTCTTTATTTATCTAAAATTCTATTGACTATTATCATAAATACATGCATTGACAACCTAATTCCAGAAATAGATTGCATTCTTAGTTTCTCTTTCATCTCATATCACATTTCTGATTGATCTCAGCGTTCATCACGTTAGACGTCTTTCCTCTGGTTTTGATAATTAAGTTGACGAGCTCTTCTTATGCATTCAGTGTATCTTCCTACTCATATCCTTGATCATCTTGGAAACAGGGCAACTTATGTGACCTTTTATCAGCATTTAATCCTTCGTCTTAACCTTTAATAATCTTTCCCCCCCCTGATCTCAATAGACTATTCTTTCTTATATCTGTATCCTGTTATGTTTCCAAATCTTTGGCATGAACGACCAATAGCTTGGAATAATTGCTGCTTTAAGGAAGATAATTAATTCTTTTTGACATGGAAGACACTGCATTTTATGTCCCTTCAGCAGGAAATAAATCCTGATTATACTCTTCTTCTTCTAATGTCATTCAACCCTGGAATGATGCCATCAGGAAGAACTACTCTCTCTCTCTCTCTCTCTCTCTCTCTCTCTCTCTCTCTCTCTCTCTCTCTCTCTCTCTCTCTCTCTCTCTCTCTCTCTCTCTCTCTCTCTCTTCAAACTCCATAAAATAATTATAATTTTATTTTATCCTGACATCGCCCAAAATCTACAGTATTCTTCGCCATTTCAAAGTCCTTCTCCCAAAGGAAATACTATAATAACAATAGTTCCCCCTTCTTCAGTAAGCAAACTTCTATAAAAGATTGAGATACTTCAGAACCTTCTCACATGCTCTCAATTACATACTCTATATAGAGAGAGTACGTGTCATATATCTGGCATGCTTCACTCATTGAACTCTTCTTGATATATAAGGTCGAATCTATGGTTTTTCTTCTCAATAAACTATCACACCCTCGCTGACTCTTTCCAGCTTATTTCTAGCCGCCGAACTGTTACATCGTTCGCTCATACTACATATGCTTTTACAACGAATACTACACTCCTAAGTCCTAACACCTTAGCAGCATAAATTTTCCTTCAAATCTTCAGCACGGTTTCATCGTTTCTTTGTCTAGCATTATTACCCCAGATTTACTGTTATGCTCATTTGTTCATATTGGAAAGTTGTTGTTGTTGTTGTTGTTGTTGTTGTTGTTGTTGTTGTTGTTGTTGTTGTTGTTGTTGTTATTGTTTTTGTTGTTTTTGTTGTTTTTGTTATTGTTATTGTTATTGTTATTGTTATTGTTATTGTTATTGTTATTGTTATTGTTATTGTTTTTCTTCTTCTTCTTCTTCTTCTTCTTCTTCTTCTTCTTCTTCTTTTCTTTTTTTTTTTTTCTTTCCATATATATATATACATATATACATATGCTATATATATATATATCTTTATATATATATATATATATATATATATATATATATATATATATATATATATATATATATATATATATCTAATATCCTAAAAAATTTAACTCTAGTATTACCAAAGTATTTATATTAAAAGTTTAGAAATTTTTTGAAATCTTAAATTTCGGTTTTAAAATTTGGCATATTTAAATATAATATCAGAGTTAAAGACTTGAAGGAAGAAATATATATATATATATATATATATATATATATATACTTTCTTCTCTACATATATATATATATATATATATATATATATATATATATATATATATATGCTACTATATATATATATATATATATATCTATCTACTCTATATATATATCTTCATATATATATGCTTCTTAGTATGCGTATACTCTACCTATATATATACTGTATATATATATATATATATATAACTTATATATATATATATATACCATACATATATATATAACCAACTAACTCTTTATATATATATATATATATATATATATATATATATATATATTACTTATATAAATATATATACTTATATATATATATATATATATATATATATATAACATATATATACCACCTTCGCTCTGCCACTATATATATATATATATATATCTTTCTTCTCTCTGTGCTTAGTTCTCTTTGTATATATTTTTATATATATACTATATCATAACAAATTACGATAATGTATGCGGAGTCTGTTGCGTATAACCTAAGATATGATTATATGAAATTTCGAATCATGTTACTTGTTAACCAATTTACTTCAAACTATTAAATAAATCCTATTTTTATGTATAGTGAAACGAGAGAGTTTCAGGAGATCGTCTTACAATTCCCAAGTGTGTAATTCTGAACTCTGATTGGCTGGATACTCTATGACGTCATTTTCTCCTCAGCAAGCACCGTACAAATATCGAAGCAAATTGGCAATATTGTTTGTTTTAATTAATATATATATATATATATATATATATATATATATAGTATATATATATATATATATATATATATATATATATATAAAAAAAAAATATATATTTTTATATATATATATATATATATATATATATATATATATATATATATATATATATATATAGATTTTGTGAGTATATATATATATATATATTCTATATATATATATATATATATATATATATATTTATATATATATATATATACACAGTGATGGGCAGTATCTAGATACATGCATCGGCGATACGTATCGATCGATACATTTGTATCGGTTATCGGTATCGCTTGGACAATTCCTAAATGTATCGAGTATCGGTATCGCTTTATGCTTTTTCTATAGATGTATCGGAAAAAATCGATAATCGATACTCGATACATTTTCCAAAAAAGTTATCAAACTTATATATATATATATAAGGTTGCTACATAATACAGTGGTAGAAGAAGATAGCATATATATATATATATATATATATATATATATATATATATATATATATATAGCATATATATATATATATATATATATATATATATGTTTACTGTAGATTTCAATGCAAGAGTGGGGAGGAGAAGAGACGAGGTGGAGAGAATGGTGGGACAGTATGGAGAGAAGATAAAATATTGCAGGAGAGAAGTTGATAGATTTCTGTTTAAGGAAGGGAATGAAGATCATGAATGCTTTTTTCCAACAGAGGGGCTTACATAGGTTCACAAGATATAGATGGAACAATATCACAAGAGAATTCGATCAGAGATCTATTTTATAGACTATAAAATATCGTCTGATAGTAGGCTAACAAAAAATGTGAAAGTGATACCTGGAGTAGCAATATATATTCGGATCAGATTATTATTGGTGACGGACCTGAAGGTGAAGACAGACAAGTTGCAGAATAAAGAAAAGAGAAATGGGGTGATTAAAGTGAGTCACTGAAGGAGTGTGACAAGAAAAGGGAATATATTGAAAATAATAAGTCAGAATCTAGAGCAATTAGTGGAAGGAGTCGGAGAGATAGGGGGGAGAAACAAGAAAGTAAAGGCAGCAGAGAAGACCCTTGGGTGCTGGGATTGGTAGGAGGAACTAGGAAAGGACACAAGAGTATGGTGGGACTGAAGAAGTGAAGGGAGGCAATAAAGAGGGAAAGCAGTATTGATGGGAGAAGGTGGTTGGAAAAACAGAACTAAACAGACAAGGGCCCAAAGTATATGGAGGTAAGAAATGAAACAGAGAGAGTGAAAAGAAGAAGAAAAAGAAAAGGCAGCAAAGAGAGAGTTGGAAGGAATTATGGAAGATGTGAGGGCAAAAAGGAACAGGATTTTTAGACTGACAAAAACGTATAGAGGATCAAAGAAGAAAGTGTGCAATATTGAAGGATAAGCAAGGTGAATTTTTGTTGAGACAAACAAACAGGAGATAAACGGAATACTTCAAAGAACTGTTAAATGTAAATGAGCAGGGTGGATGGGAGGAGAAGAGATAGCTGGAAGGAAGGGAGGATTTAAAGGGGGAGGAGATCATCATGGAGGAGCTGGAGGTGACTCTGAGAACAATGAAGATTTGGAAGATGGGATACCCATAGAACTCATAAAAAAAAGAGGGAGAGAAAATGAAAGAATTCTGAAATTGATCATTAGGTGTTGGAACGAGAGCGAAGTACCAGAGTGGTGGGGAAAGTCAATCATAGTTCCAATATATAAGGGAAAAGAAGGGGGAGTGTAACAACTACAGGGTAACATTCTTGTTGGAACACTTGGCATAAAGAGAATACTAAAGAGAAGGGTGAGAATGGTACTAGAGATCAGAATGGGAGAAGAGCAGTACGGATATAGAAAGAACAAAAACACGACGGATGTTTTGTCCGCTTTGAGAATTACGTTAGAAAAGGTATGGAAATATAATAAACGAGCATATGTAGCTTCATAGTTCTAAGAAAAGCTTTTGATTCAGTGCCCAGGGAAGGACTATGTGGAGAGTGCTAGAGAGAGAATATGGTGATAGGGGAGTTAAGAGGAGCCCTGGAAAGTTTATATAAGAATAGTAAATAATGTAAGAACAGAATATGAGAATAGGGAATGGTTTTAGGTGAGAACTAGGGTGAAACAGGGAAGCGTGTTGTCACCAATTTTGTTTTGTAGCATATCTGGATGTAGTGATAAAGAAGGTGAGAGAGGATATAGGGAGATTAGACTGATATTCCTGGCATGCAGATGACTTGGCATGAATGAAGAGGAAGATATGCTTGAGAGAGGTGGTAACATGTTTTGCTTAATAAGCTTAGAGAGGCCGGTCTGACTATGAACACATAAAAGACTGAGATCATTGTGGTTAGTAGGGGGGAGCTGAGAGTAGATGTGGAAGGGACTGAGATATAGATTGTGGAGAAATGCAAATACTTGAGTGGAGTATTTGAAAGAGAGGAGGAAATGTACAGGAAATAACAAGTAGAATAGCTCTCGGTATGGGGAAGGTGTAAGAGCAGGGTACCCCATACACTGAAAGATAGACAAATAAGTATGGAGGTGAAAAGGGAGTGATATTCGACGAGATGTTAACACTGATTCTACTATATGAGCAGAAACATGGAGTACGACCACAAGAGAGGATAGCAGAATACAGTCGGCAGAGATGTAGGTTTTAAGAGTGATAGTGGGAAAGACTAGAGGGGAGACAGACAAAGAAACTTAAAAAATAAAGGAGGAGGTTGGAGTAAAGGCTATATTAAATAAGATGGATGCAGCCAGAATGAGGTGGTGGGGACACCTGGAGAGAATGCAGGAGGAGAGAGTGGCCATGAGGAGATGGGAGTGGAGACAGTAGGTGGAGAACTCATTGAGAAGACATGGAATGCTATCGATGCTGGAGAAGAGAAGAGAGAGTCCTGAGGATAGAGGAAGATGGAGAAGAGCTCTGGCCCCTTTGACAGGGTCTTGACCTTCCTGGGAGCTGTTGTAATTTGTAATTATATATATATATATATATATATATAAAATATATATATATAAATATATATATATATATATATATATATATATATATATATATATATATATATATATATATATATATATATATATACTTTATATATATATATATATATATATTATATATATAATATATATATAGATACAGTTGTATGAATAGTAGGTAAGTGTTGAGCTATTATATTATTATTATTATTATTATATATATATATTATTATTATTATTATTATTACATATATATTATATATATATTACATATATATATATCGTATTATATTATTATTACATATTATTATTATTATTATATTATTATATTATTATATTATTAAGTTATTATTATTATTATTATTATATATATTATTATTATTATATTATTATTATTATATTATTATTATTATTATTATATATATTAATATTATTATATTATTATCGTGTTATATATTATATATATATATATATTACATATTATTATTATTTATTATTAATATTTGAAAGAATATTATATATTATATATATATATATATATATATATATATATATATATATATATATATATATATATATATATATATAATTTGAACTCGATTGTTTTATGAGTTTTGCTGCCAACTACTCTTCTAGCAGTTGATAAAAAAAATTAATCGCCTTAATAATGAGCCCCTTTCAGTATTGTCAGCTACTAACCATTTCAAAGTGGTTTTCTTCAATAGGGTTTCGGTAGTTTCTTCAACTGGCTATACGCCATAAACCAAACCAGCAATATTAGCTTCAGTCAAACCACACAAAGCAAGTGGCTATCAATTGATTAACGGTGACATCAAAACTACTGTAATGACGAAAGGAGTCCAAGAAATGCTGGTGAATTCTATAAAGGCCCTCCAAAAAGATAGAATCAAATAGCCACCGATTATGCAGTTTCTGAAAGTAATGCCTTTTTGGATTATGAAATATCAACTGGTATTACCACGACTACAAGCGAAGATTCACGGATATGGAGGTTTCTCAAATTTTTTGCCGAATAAAAGTCTTTACTGAATCTCTACTGCCATTTTCCTGGTGTTTCGCAGCTCTTTTTCATTTTTAAAGATAGCAACCCACTCACCATCATCAGCATCAGCAGAAAGACTCTTAAGCTTGGTGTGTTATATCCATTCCTCCCAAAAGAGGCAGACTGTCAGATGAAATGCTTTGCAGTTTGATAGCTTTTAAAGGAAACTTATGCTATGAAAACTGTGCTCTAATCTTTTGAAGTATCTCAATCATACTTTCTTTCTTACAATTGTAGAGAGCTTTATAGATATACAGTTATTATTATATATATTATGAGCATATATATATATATATAGTTATATATGGTTATATATATATGTATATATGTATTGTGTATGTATATATAATGGGAGGTAACTATGCTGCTATATATATATATATATATATATATATATATACATATTTGTTATATAGCAAAGTATAGTTATATATAGCAGCATATATATATGTTATATATATATATATATATATATATATATATATATATATATATATATATATATATATATATATATATATATATATATATAACGTATAATTTATAATCTCTAGTTTTAAAGTATCTAGATACATGTATCGGCGATACATGTATCGTTATCGGTATCGCCAAAGAAGGTAAGCATGTATCGGTGTATCGGTATCGCTAAAGTAAATTTTTGTGTATCGATGTATCGGTATCGCTTAAGCAAACTTTTTGTATCGATGCCCATCACTGTATATACATAGAGAGAGAGAGAGAGAGAGAGAGAGAGAGAGAGAGAGAGAGAGAGAGAGAGAGAGAGAGAGAGAGAGAGAGAGAGAGAGAGAGAGAGAGGGGGGGGGAGGGAAACTACTTTCAACTTGAATATTGTAAACCATTCGAATTACTCCAAATTTGATAAAATTGGGTACACAACTACCAAAACTATTAAACTAAGGTATATACGCAAGCTTTTTGGTCGGAGGATCTGATACCAAAAACACGTTGGAGCCTAGATTGGAGGTCGGAAAATTAATGAATGAAACAAACAACAGAGATTCATTGGATGTTGTAAGAAAAGTATTGACCTAAATAAAATGTATGAATTTTAGAACAGCTGACATCATATCTTTAAGTTCTTATCTTACTTCCATACTTTCAGCTAGGGACCTTTGATATTTTTTTTTTTTTTTTTTTTATGACTTGCTGAAACATGGATTAAAATGTGATGAATAAAATATAAATATTATTTTAATTTATTATTATATATTCTAAATAATGTAAGGAAAGATTTATACTTAAAGAGATTTAAAATAAAATAGATAAAATATAAATCTCAAGTTGAATAACTTAAAGTTAATCGATTACTAAGATCTGTCGTTAAAAATATATTAAAGATATTAAAGATTTTTTTTTTGGGGGGGAGTTTTTTGGGGGAATTTTTTTTTTTGGTGGTGGATTAGAAGTATAGCTTGATTAAATTTTATCTTAATCAATTTCATTTCTTTTGCTCTCCATTTGGAAGAGGAAGTTTTCCTCTTTAGAATATATTCGTAAATGTAAATAAATTTGGTGTCTTTCTTTATAAGTCTTCATTTATTTATTTATTTATTTATTTATTTATTTATTTTTTTTTTTATTTATTTATTTACTAAAAAAATTGACAACTCATTGCCTTCTGCCCTTCATGTAGGAGTGGAACTTCTCTATATAGTTTCCCCTCTAGGAATCGAACCCTAAACATTTGCCACCACACTAGTCTGATACGTTAACACATACTCTACGCTAGCTCATCTCAAAAGGCGTTAAACAAAAATACTTAAATTCGAAAATTATATCTATTTTTTAGTCAACAATAATTTGGCAATTTTTTATTACTGAAGTGTAAAGCATATCCTCCCCCTCTCTGGCGGATTTGCCATATATATTATTATTATTGATATTATTATTATTATTATATATATTATTATTATCATTATCATTATTATATATTATATATTATTATATTATTATTATTTGAATTATAGTTATACAGTATATATACATACATATATATATATATTATTATTACATATTATTATTATATATATATATATAGTAGTATGTATTATATATATATGTGAGTTATTATATATTATATATAATATTATATATATGCATATTATTACATACATATACATATTAATATATTGGAAGAAGAGTTTGCTACATATATATATATATATATTATATATATATATTAATATATAAAGTAATATGACGCTAAATCTTATCAAATTAGAAGAAATTCCATGGTCAGTTCAGAAGAACAGTTTCAGTTGTAACTTGTAATAGCCACATCCAAAGAAGAGTGATTCAAAGTTTCGACTTCAAGGGAGAGTATTAAAAGTAAGTAAGAGTAGGAGAGTTGGTAATGGGAAACGTCCTGTATTTCACCCCTTCAAAATGATTGAACCACCCCAGATGTTTAATGCTTACTTTATAAACTTTACACAAGACCGAGTAATATCCCTATACATAGGAAGCAACTTTGAAGGTTTAAAGAAGTTCTTATTAGTGCATTGTCGGTGAAAAAAACAGTGGAATCTTTTAAAGAGAGACAAATACCAGTACCAAAAAAACACCTTTAGGTTAGGTTGTTAGGTTAGGTTAGGTTAGGTTAGGCTAGGTTAGGTTAGGTTAGGTTAGGTTAGCTTAGCTTAGGTTAGAATCAGGCTCGGACTCGCAAGGTCGGCTGGTCGGCGATTGCCGAGGGCCCCCAGTCCATATGGGGCCCCTGAGAGTCTAAAATGGATATAGTACTCTTATGTAATTAGTTTACATCAGAGTAATTTGATTATTTATTTCCTAATAGTCTTGCGCTTTTGCAATCAATTTTAAGCAGTTGCCAGTGGTGTTTGGTTATGTTAGCCTAACTAACTTCTTTTTCGCGACGCTCACTCGCTCAGCCTCGTATTAGGGTTGTAGTTAGTGCAGTGTAACAGTTGTGTCAACATGAGATGTGTGTACCAAAGTGGCACTACGAAACGAAAAGAAAATCTTTAGACGCTGGAAAAATTTCCAAACGTTTTAATACTGGGTTAACTAGTTCTACTTCTCAGTCGCAAAGTCAGCCTTTGAGAGACAATAATGATTCATTAAATACAGGTAAGTCGAATTGGTTTAATAGCTCATTCGCGTATATGTGTTACTTTTCCTTATTATTATTATTATTATTATTATTATTATTATTATTATTATTATTATTATTATTATTATTATTATTATTATTATTATTATTATTATTATTATTATTATTATTATTATATATAAATTCATTTTTCAATTTAAAATTTTCCGAAATGGCCAGTCAGGACCTAATATATATATAAGAAAGAAAGATATAGTGAAAGAGTATAGTTATATATATATATATATATATATATATATATAGTATATATATATTTAATATTTACCACTAATAGTAATAGTTCTTTGTTTAGTGGTAAATATTAAATTGCGGTAAAAAGCAATGTTATAGTGTATATATATATATATATATATATATATATATATATATATATATATAAAAAAAAATATATATATATATATATATATATATATTATATATATATATATATATATATATATATATAGATATATATATATATAGTAAAAATAAAAATAATATATATATAATAAGATGTAAATATATATATATATATAGAACTTTCGCTTTAAAAGGATGTTAACCGATATATTTCGAACGAGATTATGTAATCGGTTGATTTTCGATTATTTCAAGGCTATAGTGCGTTGGCCAACAGTTTTTCTTTTTAAACTAAAGGAATACCCAAGATTAAATCGCGAAGATGAAAAGAGTCAGGGATTACCGGGGGACGACGGGGGTCCCCCCTCTGTCCCACCGTTTGCTCCGCCACTTTCCTTTTAAAAAATAAATAAAAAAAATTAAAAAACAAAAATTAACATATCTACCTTTAGACAGAAAAATCAACATATGGCAACTTTTTCTCTTCTTCTATTGAAGTTTAAGTTAACACGTCACAATGCTAGACGATAGATCTAACCCATTTTGGGCAATGCAACATTATTCTGACACATCCTTTTAATGGAAAAGTGGTAAAGGCTTTGTATATATATATATATATATGCAGGTAGAAGAGTATATATATATATATATATATATATATATATATATATATATATATATATATATATATATATATATATATATGCGGTTATAAAAAAGTCCAAATCACGTTACTCTCATCAACGCTTCGCTTTTCGTATGCATGCCGTCCATTTTACTGTATTACTTTTAAAAATTTGTTACAATGTATCGTGATTGCATTTATTTACAGAAACTGAAGATCGAATTTCACCTACTTCAATTGAGTCTACTCCTGGCACTTCGTCTTGTAGGTATGAGAGAGAAGAAACTAGGCCTGCTTGCAATCAGCCACTATTAGATCGTCCTTCAGTAACGTCGGCTTCTCTCGGCAGAGATTCATCAAGAACTAATACCAGTTCTAACACAGAAAATGATGATGAAGAAAACCACCATGAGACGCCTGATGCTGCTCATAATGCTGCCATGCAACAGCTTGGATGTTTCATCTGCCCCAACTAAAATGACCCAATTGGAATTAAAAAAACTTTTATGAAGAAGCACCCTATTCAAGTTAGTGAAGGAAAAGGAGCTAAATTGCCATTTGACCCTTCAAAACTTTATTACCGACATTTACCGAATTTTGATAAAATTCACAGAAAATGGTTATCATATTCGATTCGGCTCAACAGAGTGTACTGCTCCAGTTGTATGGCTTTTGGAGGAAAAGATAATAGAGATTCTACATTTATTACTGGACATGACTCTTCTCCTAAGCATACTTATAAATCTGTTGAAATTCACGAAGACTCTCGTTATCATCAACTCACAGCGAAGGTAGCTTTTCAAAGCCAAAAAGGTCATGATATTTCAACTCTTCTGACTATTAACCAAACCAACAAGCGAGAAAGAGAAGTTTACACCAGAAGTTTGGTTGTTCAACGTTTAATTGTTATAGTTTTGTTTATTGGAAAACAAGGCATTGCGTACAGAAGGGATAAAGCAGAAGGGGCTTATACGCTTGACTCTACAGATAATTATGGTGATTTTCTCGAACTGGTCATGTTGGTTGCAAATTATGATTTGATTTTACAAAATCATGTCAGAAAGCTACTGGAAAGTTAACTAAAAGACCGACTGGACGAGGCTCTTTGTTGACATTTTTTGTCAAAAACCTTTATCAATAAGCTACTTAAATAATTGGTTCGATGTTCCGTGATATCATTTTGAAAGACCTTTATGATAGCATAATATTCAGCGTGATGGTAGATAATATTCAAGATATAGCTGTTATGGACCAGTTGACGATTTGCGTCCGCTATGTCTTTCAAGGAAAGATATTTGAAAGACTATTAAAAATAACAGTAGTCGATGATTCATCTGGATTGGCTTTGTACGAGCTTATAAAATCAGAATTAGCCAAGTGTGGCATTGCACCATCAAATATTATTGCTTGTTCATTTGACGGAGCTAACAATATGAAAGGTTGTTTTAACGGTCTACAAGCTCAGTTCAAAAAGGAAAATGAAGATCTTATTTACACTCACTGTATGGGACACATGCTGAACTTGGTAGTAGCTAATTCAACAGTAACGTTGCTCCAAGCAGAAAACTTAGTTGGATTGGTGGAAGAATCAGCTGGTTTTCTAACTTCGTCTTATAAAACAATGGCCGTGGAGAGGGAAACAAAAGAAAACATATTGCACATGAAAAAATAATAGTTGCAAAAATAGGAGCCACAAGTTGGTGGAGCAAACATAAAGCTCTCTTTCTTCAATTATCGATGAGGGATTTTTAAGAATTGAGAAGTGTAAACGCAGAGAAACTATTCAATTTTATTACCTTAAAAGAAATATCAAATGCAAATCTAAAATTCATGGCAAGAAATTTAACCAGCAGTCAATGGTCAAAATTTGAAAACCTATTTATGTCTATTGTTTTATTAGATTATTTTTTGTTATATCTCCCATTTCAAAATATTTACAAAATAAAACCATTGACTATTCTACAGACTGAAACTTGGTAGAGAAGCTGCTTCAACAAGTAGGAGATAAAAGGAGTGATAAACACTTTCAGGCTCTGTATTCAAAAACAAAATATTATGCAAGTACAGTTAATTGCAAATTAGAAGATAACAGTATTGTTGTAGAAGTAGAATTAGATTTCACGGAAAAAAGAACTTCAAAGAAAAAGGTAATGCCTGGTGAAAAATCAATAGATGAAGCTCCTGGAATCACAACTGCTCAAAACTATAAATTGATCTTTGTCAGTGTTTTAGATCGTGCCAGGACAAGTATCGAAGAAAGATTTAGTCCAAAACAAAGAAATTTTAAAAGATTGTTCATGGTTAGACCCAAAGAAATTTAATGAAATCGTAATGCTTGATAGTTTTCCTTTGGAAGTTCTTTGTAATATTTCTAAACTTTGTAAAGTTGAAAGAAGTCATTTATTGATAGAGCTGAAACAGTTTGCAGATTAGTATGAAAGTTTTACAATGGCTGAAAAAACTTACATTAAAAGAAAACAAGGCAATCTGAATAGAGCTGAAGAAATCTGTGAATTTGGCGATGAAGAATCTGAATTTGAAAAAAGACGAAAATCATTATGGTACTGCTCTGACATTAAGCAATGTTTTCGATGTTTATCATGCTCCTTTTTTGTTGTTTTTGAACTCTCACAATCTAGATTGTTTACCAACCTATACGTAGCTTACAAGTTTGTACTAACCATTCCTTGTACACAAGTCACCTGTGAAAGGGTATTTTCTAAACTTAAAATAGTTAAGAATCGACTTAGATCTACTTTAAGCCATGGTGGCTAATCTTCTTTTCATGAATGTAGAAAGAGACTTGTTTTATAACTTGGATAAAGATGTTATTATAGATGAAGTAGCCAGGACCAGTGAAGAACTGGCCAAAAAGCTGTTAGGTTAGTAAACAATCTTTCACTATCAAATAACCTTTCTTAGTTTGCTGTGTCTGTACTCTCTGTACGAAGGTATTGTAGAGCAATTTTTCTTTTTGTTATAAAATATATTCTACTATTTGCAACAATTAAATCATAATTAAAGAGGACATTGTTTTTCTTTTCAATATGCTTGGTTTTTCATTACCGATGTGACTTGTGTTCCTTTTTAATATTTACTGAGGTATTACAGTAGGATTTAGACTATTATAGCTTCAACAGTTTGATTTGGTTTCCTAAAACTAAAAATATTACTCAATCTCATTTTTAAGTAATAGACCACTCGTAATTAATTAGTGTACTTATTTTTTATAGCAGGGAACAAATAAGGTACGGTATATAAAAATTATATAAATATTTATTGTGAAAGTAAACTACATCAAAAATAGCTTACTTTTTTTCTCAACTATTTCCCCAAGTGTCAAAATAGGTAAATGTGCTTTTTAAGCATGCAAGCATAATTTCTTTTCTAAACACATATCCTTAACAATCTATTCCTCTTAATTTTGCAGGCCTTCAATCTTTAGCCGAGGGGTCTCCTCAAAGGAGTTTTCAGTCCGCCTGGGTTAGATTAGGTTAGGTTATGGTTAGGTTAGGTTCGGTTAGGTTAGGTTAGGTTAGGTTAGGTTAGGTTAGGTTATGGTTAGGTTAGGTTAGGTTAGGTTAGGTTAGGTTAGGTTAGTTAGGTTAGTTTAGGTTATTAGTTTGAACAGAATTTTGTTATTGTAGAGTAGCTTACGTTGAGTAGAGAAAAGATTTGTGGGAGATGGTGAAGATGGTAGAGAGAGAAGATGGATTAGAATTTTTGTGATATTTAAATATAATAATCAAATTTTTCTATCTCAGTTAGAATAAAGAGAATGATCAGAGATCAGTTGATTCTATGCCAATCAGTTAACATCAGTTTATTGCTGATTTATATGCCGTTCTTTAAAATGAAAAGAATAATGCTTGTGGATTCATCGGGGACTAACCCAAATTGTAGACAGGAAAATGAGTTGACAGGTAAAAGGGTTGACACAACATCAAAAATATTTTCTGTACAGCCCGCTGCAGGCGTTAGGATAGGTTAGGTTAGGTTAAGTTAGATTCCGATAGGTTAGGTTAGGTTAGGTTAGGTTAGGTTAGGTTAGGTTAGGTTACTTTAGGTTAGGTTAGGTTAGGTTAGGTTGTTAGGTTAGGTTAGGTTAGGTTAGGTTAGGTTAGGTTAGGTTAGGTTAGGTTAGGTTAGTTAGGTTAGGTTAGTTAGGTTGGGTTAGTTAGGTTAGGTTAGGTTGTGCTAGTTGTGTTTAGGGTTAGGTTAAATTAGTTGTTGTTAGGGTTAAGTTAAGTTTTGTTTGATTTGTTAGAGAAACTAAATAACCATTTTTTTTTTTTTACAAATGTCAACCCATTTTCTTGTCGACCATTTGGGTATAGGTCCGATTCATCGACATAAGAATTGATAGATGATGAAGCGAAAAATAGGAGGTTATTATTGAAAAGAAAAAGAGTATGACAGAAGAATGATAAACGCGATTAACACTAGTAATTAACTTAAGGAGATATGAAGTCTTTTTCTGCTATAGTTGTTATACAGAAAGCCCGTTTTGAAATCAGAGCCTTATGCCCGACTTTATCGAAAGCTTCCTAAATGTATCCAGTTCCACAGTAAAAGATCCACCGAAATAATCAAGACCTAAATCAAGAATCAGAAATAAGGGAATCAAGAACACGTGTCAAGTGTTCCTTACTGAAGAGAAAAATATGATTTGAAATAAAATTAGAACATCAAAGATGTTTCCAAACATTCTGTTTGAGGATAGATTAAAAATACTTTGTGTGAAAAAGAAATTGAATGGTCCTCCGTTTCGGCACAGATTTCCTTCTAACAGATAGTAGGGAGGAAAAATCGATATGGAAACATTTTTTCAGGACATGTGGCAATCTCGGAAGCACGAGTTTCGAGAAACCACTGTAAAGACACCATCAGTGCCAGTATA
>JABUQX010032982.1:47500-50000 GCA_015478945.1 Trachelipus rathkii
AATAATCATATATATAATATATTTAATTATTATATTATATATATTATATATATAGTATATATAGTATTTATTTTAACCACTTGGGTATTATATATATATACATATATAAATATATATATTATATATTATATATATGGAAATTTTTAGTAGCTTTTCACGTTACACTGCACCAACAACGGTTTCTCTCTTTGTGACCAAGTATCCTCCAGCCTGTGACCTTGCTGACCTTCTTTGACCCTCGCCCATGAGTGAATTTATTTCATACTTCGTGAAATAGTTGGTGTTTCTGGTCAATCAAATTGACCCCGCTTGGTCATTTATTCGTTCAACTTCAATGAAACACATTTTCAAAAATATTTTACAAAGCCAAATGAATGAAATGATCTATATATTTATATATTATGTAGATAATTTGTTCTTGCGAATCAAATACTCCATAACGATAGTAGTATATATATTACTATATATAATATATATATATATTAGAGGAGAGAGAGAGAGAGAGAGAGAGAGATGAGAGAGAGAGAAGAGAGAGGAGAGAGAGAGAGAGAGAGAGAGAAGAGAGAGAGAGAGAGAAGAGGAGAAGAGAGAAGAGAGACCAGAGATAGAGAGAGAGAGAGGAGAGAAAGAGAGAGAGAGAGAGGATGAGAGAGAGAGAGAGAGAGAGAGAGAGAGAGAGACGAGAGAGAGAGAGAGAGAGAGAGAGTTGTGAGCTTACGACCTCATTTAAGACCCGCTCTCATAAACGAGCGTTTAAAACGCCTCTGCAAATGCCACTTAAATAGATCAGTTAGTGCGTTTAAAACGCTCATACAGATGGAACAATGTGCTACTTATTGATCTATTTCAAATGGCGTTAGAAACGTCGCGTTTTTAACGCTCGAATAGAAGGAAGCTTAAGTCTTCAATTTTTAAATTGACACCTTGATATATATATATATATATATATATATATATATATATATATATATATAATAAAAAAAAATACACATAATTAGTATAGAAATACATATATATATATATATATTATATATATATATATTAATATATATATATATATATATATAAAGAAAAGTGCACACATCAAGGGAAGTGCCCTATTTGAAGAAGGGAAATACTCTAGGTAATTTATACCTAGTATCCGGACAAGGGACCCAACCCTGGCGCTGTGCCATGAGAATTTGTCGCCCTACCGATTGTGCCATGTTAATTATGCAAATTCATTATATAATTTACTACCTATTTATTAAATTTAAATATTGAAAGAGTAAAAGGAGCTACACCTTATTAATTATAAGAACACTCGCAGATGGTTCTATGGGGGGCCAAAGCTCCTATTCTCCCAGACCCGTGAGTGGTGGAAGTTAATAAAATATTGTTTCAATAAAATAAAAATGAAACATCTGGCAATAAGATTTTCTCATTGAAATCCGAGAAAACCGAAAATTTTCTTCTTATCCAACATTTTTATCATCAAAGTTTTGTATTTTTATTTAGGTTTATTATATTTATATTTATTATATTTATATTATTTATTTCTATTATATTTATATTATCAAATTTATATTATATTTAAATTTATCATATTTATATTATTTAATTATATTATATTTATATTATATTTATATTTATTATATTTGTATTACTTATTTATATTTGGTTTATATTATTATATTTATATTTATATTTATTTTTAGTTCATTATTAGAACCTACAGTATTCCCAAATCTTCGACAGGTGTAAAATCGTCGTCATTTTTCGAGATAATTTTTTTTTTAATGTATTGTCGACGAGACTGCATGCATACGATTTCTAAAGTCTTCGATTGATTTGGGATTGTTCCCCTTTATTATTATTATTATTATTATTATTATTATTATTATTATTATTATTATTATTATTATTATTATTATTATTATTATTATTATTATTATTATTATTATTATTATTATTATTATTATTATTATTAATGGAGGGTGTTTTAAGCTTAAAATGCATTTTATTTTATTTTTTTAATATTTCATTCACTATATAAGATTTTAAAAATTTCTGTAGGAAAATAACTTCCGAATCCTCCCTTACATTCACAAATATACATACATATATATATATATATATATATATATATATATATATATATATATATATATATATATTATATTTATATATTTATTTTTTTTATATATATAACATATAATATATATATATCTAATATATACATTTATATGTATATATATATATATATATATATATCTCATATATATATATATATATATAACATAATATATATATATATACTATATATATATATATAATATATATATATATATATATATATATATATATATATAACTCTATATACCTATATATATATATCTACAAATTTATTTTTGCTTTGACGTTATTTGAATTTTTGTTAGTTTTGTATCAATCGACATTGTTATTTATCCGACGATCTATATCTATCTATATATCTATCAATCTATATATCTATCTATCT
>JABUQX010032982.1:60000-62500 GCA_015478945.1 Trachelipus rathkii
CCCAAAAAGAACGTTTCAAATCTAGCTTATAAAGCCCCCGGTCTTCTCCTCCCATAATTGCTGAGTACTCAAAGGCCATAAATTTAAGAACTTAATAACTCTAGTCAAACATTTACTGTACTTTAAGCGACAGTGTTCATTTAGCAATATATCACAAGTTTATAATTCTCTAAATAACACAACTGTGGTGATTAATAAGAACAGAAATATTAAACATATTTTTTGTACTGAAGTAACGTTATTAATTAAATTTGCTCCTAAATAAATAAAGATAATAAGTGCATGTCGTGCGTTGATTATTGAACAAAGATAGTGACACAAAGACAGAATTATCACTATTTATTTAATAAAAATGAAGGAAAAGAAAAGTTAACATTACCTAGAGCATGAAAAAAAATTTACAAAACCACATTTTATTACCGTAATTTCTATTACCACAAGTAAAAATTATTATTATTTAAAATTTCTCTTTGAGAAACTGTGACTTATAAGATAATACTAAAGTGACAAAATTGTTGAACAGTGAAATATATATACATATATATATAAATATAATATATATATATTATATATATATAGTAATATATATTATAATATATATATTATATATAATATATATATATATAATATAAATATATATATATACTTATACTAATATACTATCATATATATATAATATATAACATATAATAGTATATAATAGTATTAATTTATTATAAAAGGCTTAACTTTAAATTGCTTCTTCCTTCCTTCTTCTTCTACCTTACTTACATATCTTCTTCTTCTTCTTTTCTTCTTCTTTTCTTCTTCTTCTTCTTCTTACTTCTTCTTCCTTACTTCTTCTTCTTCCTTACTTCTTCTTCCCTTCTATCTTTTTCTATTATTTATTATTCATTATATTATTTTATCTATTATATTATTCAGTTATTATTATTATTATTATTATTAATTATATATTATATTATTATTACTTATTATTATTATTATTATCCATTAATTCATTAATTATTATATATTATTATTATTACTTATTATATTATTATTAATTACTTATTATATTATTATTAATTATTTATTATTATTATATCTATTATATCTATTATATTTACTATTATTATTATTATTATTTTATTATTATATTATATATTAATTATTATATTATTATTATTATTATATTTATTTAATTATTATTATAATGACGATTATTATTATTATTAATTATTTATTATTATAATTATTATTATATATTATTATTTATTATTAGGGCCCTATTACTCTACGCGCTACCCCATTATTATTATTATTAATTATTATTTATTAATTAATTATTATTTATTATTATTATTATATTATTTTATAATTATATTATTATTATTAAAATTATTATTATTATTATTATTATTATTAATTATTATTCCGATCTATATTTGGCATTATTATTATTATTAATAATTATTATTATTAATTATTATTATTATTTATTATTTATTATTATTATTATATTAATTATTTTATTTATTTATATTATTTATTATTATGTATTATTTATTAATTTTAATTTTTATTATCATTATATTTTATAATTATTATTATATTAAATTGCTTATTTTCTTATAATTAATTATATAAATAAATATATTAAAATTATAAATAAATATTATTATACTATTCTTATTAGTAGTAGAGTAGTAGTAGTAGTATGTAAAGTAGTAGTCAGTAGTAGTAGTAGTAGTGTATATTATTATTATTATCTATTATTATTATTATTTTATTATATTATATTATTATTATATTATTATCAATTATTTTATTATTATTATTATATTATATTATTATTATTATTATTATAATTATTATTATTATTATATTATATATTATTTATATATTTATTTATTTAGTTTATTATTATGTATTATTAATGTATGTATATTTTATTATTATTATTAAATTATTATAAATTACTATATCTCATTCATATACGCATTATATTAATTATTATTATTATCTATTATTATTATTATTATATTATTTATTATGTTTTTACATCGTTAACTTTACAAGAAATGAACTATTATTATTATTATTATTATTTATTATTATTATTATTATTATATTATTAATTATTATTATTAATTATTATTAATTATTACTCTATATTATATTTATTATTATTATATCTATTAATTATATTATTATTAGTTATTATTCTTATTATTATTAATTATTTTCATTTAATTTATTTTGTTAACTTTAAATAAATGAACAATTACTGTTCTTTCTATTATTACCTTATTATTATTATATTATTTATTATTTATTATTATTATTATATTAGTATGAATATATTATTATTATTGATTATTATATTAATATTTGATTATTACTATTATTATTATTATTATTAATTATTATTATCTATTAATTATTATTAATTAATTATATTATATTTCATTATTTATTCTTTTATTATTATTGACTTATTGCCCATTATTAATTTTTA
>JABUQX010032982.1:70000-72500 GCA_015478945.1 Trachelipus rathkii
TAGTTCATGGGGAAAGAGGACGAAATGCGCATATCCATTCTAGAGAGAATCACCCCCGTCCATACGAACTGGGTAATCAGTGACCCAATTCCTAAGCAATAATCGTTCCTACTCTTTTTCCAAAGGATTCAAACGATGTTTACAACTAAAAAAGTCCAACCAGCTCTTTACGAATCTGATGTACCTAAAATATTTCCTCATTCTGGGAAGAGGGGGGGGGCGTCTCTCTTGCGGAAGATTTGAAAATAATATAGAACATGTATAGAGATAAGTGGGATCGAAGGAACCCAGATTCGGAAAAGGTTTAACAGTATAAGGAGAGAAATTAAAAGTTAAGAAAATGATTTATTTATATATATAATTATATATATAAATATATATAATATAATATATATATATATATATATAGTATATATATCATATATATATATATATTATATATATGCGTGTTCGTATGTGCCTATGTGTCTGTCTGTGTCTGTGTCTGTGTCTGTGTCTGTGTCTGTGTCTGTGTCTGTGTCTGTGTCTGTGTATGTGTCTATTGTGTAATTTTTTAACATCAATTCTGAAGGAAAAAGGTCAGAAGCTTGAATGAAACCCACCAAATTTATTTCTTGAATGAAACGCATACAAGTCCCGACGAGATGTGTTCTTCAATAAAGAAAGTATGGAAAATAAAAGTAGGTAGCGTTCCCTACTTTAGTAGTAGAAAGCATGAAAGAATGAGTAGTAGCTACTGTGGCTCAATCGGTAGAGTGACAGAGTATCATGGAAAGGGCTCGGATTCGATCCCTAGTCCGGATCCTAGGTAGAAATTACCTTGAGAAGTTCCCCTCCTATAATAGGGCTATGCCCGTGAGTTGTGAACTTTTTAATTAAAAAAAAAGTAAAATATATTGAGAGGAGAATAAATGAGTCATCATAATTATGAAAGATTTTGGACATAGAGTGAAATTTACGTTGGAATATTTCTTTGCGCCTCAATGCTGTGTGTTTGGTCACTCTTTGGTGTCTCACCGACAAAGTAGAGTACTTTCGACCTTTCAACACTGCAAAAGATTCACCGGAGCCGGATGCGGAGCTCAAAGAGTTAAAAAAAATGAGATGTTAAGTCAAAGATTGAGCTTTCCTAACTTAAGTCATACTTGCGACCTGAAATAAGATCAGAAGAATTAAGATGTTTACATATTTTATTATTCAGAACAGCCTAAAAATTTGAAAAGAAAGAAGGTAAATAAATAGGTATGTGGATAATAGGTTGAGAGAGGTCCTCCCTTTTTCTGCACAGGTTGAATGATAGCACGCTTCCAGTGGGAAAGAAAGATGGAAGTTGATAGTAGTAGTAGTAGTAGTAGTAGTAGTAGTAGTAGTAGTAGTAGTAGTAGTAGTAGTAGTAGTAGTAGTAGTAGTAGTAGTAGTAGTAGTAGTAGTAGTTAGTTTTTTAATATAGAAGGTACAAGCTTAATAATACAAGATGTATGAATCACAGGGGGATTGCAGTCAGCACTGACACTTCTAGTATTTAAACTTCAGGAAAACAGAAATAATACTCCTAGAAGAGATTACTATATCTGGCATATATGATTTTGAAGGAGATTGAGAAAGAGGAGCAGTACCGGAAGCGTCTACGGTGGTATATAAAGCTTTTGTTGAAGGTGAAACAAATTTGTAGCAGTCTGATGAAAAAGAAGAGAAGGTAGTAGGTAAATAGAAAGGAACAGAATAAGAAGAATAATCAAAAGAAGTTTTACATTTTCTATGGAGAAAGGAGGTTATTATGGCGGAGAATAGTTCTACACGATTACGGTATGCAACGCAAGTTGCAGGAGTTTCGTTTCGGTAGTCTTAGACACACAGTAACTCTCAAAGATATCATTGTTATGACGAAGGCACGAAAAAAGCAGAGTTAAAAGAAGATTTAAGTTTTAATTCAAAGGATAAATGGAAAGAAAATGAAACTGGAATATACGCTTACAAATCAGAGAATATCACTTCGGTCATGAAAATGCACATTCCGAGCGATTCCTTCCATTTAAACAGTAATTATTCCTGATAAATCTAGAAAGTGCAAGCAACAAGTCCGACCAGCCAACACCAAAGTGTCAGAAACGTTTCATCGCCTAAGGAGAGAGAACACAAAGGTGGAAAGACTTCGATAACATAAAGCTAATGGTTGAAAGTTAAGAAAATTCTTACAAAGTTAACAAAATTCTTACAAGTGATAATTTCTTTAAAAAACAAAAAAAAAACAAAAAACCGTCACCTATTACAAATCGTGCCCGCGGTTCTTGAGATACTCTGCTAAAAGAGCCCCTTTTTGCCTAGTTTCGCTATAACACTCGTTGACCTCCCAAGTCCTGGAAGGGGAAACGTTGCTAGTCAAATAGTTATCCTCAGCAATTCATGTTTAACACATATGTTCTGCTAGTTTACCATTCCCATCCATAATGAAGATAATGAGGAAAATTCACAATAATTTAGAGAATCTTAGCAATGGTAA
>JABUQX010032982.1:77500-82110 GCA_015478945.1 Trachelipus rathkii
AAACTTGCAAGAATTCTCCCTTTAAGTGCCTGAGTATGTCAGCCCAAGGTGAATAATATTCAACCATTCATAATAGAATTTCTTCTTCAAGTGGGCAGCAGCTTTCAAAAAAATGTATAGGTCTTTAGGGAATCCGAACTCTGTTCAGTAGCTGTTCTTTTTCTCATCGAATCAGAAATGAATGTCCAATTTATCTACCAAGTCATTTTCGTGACTGTCATCAACTGAAACGCTAGCTCCGAATCTGGACCCATATATTGACTCGTCGAGGTGCTGGTCCTGGGTGTGGGTTCTTCATCATGAGAAATATGCAAAAGGAGGCATTGCCTCTTTAATCTAGTTGACTTATGGTATCTTCTTCGTTTTCACCGCAACCATTTTTTTTATTTGAGTTCTTCCTTTTCAAATTTACTGAAACAATATACATATAAATATATATATATATATATATAATATTATAATATGTATATATATATTATATATATAATATATATATATATATATATATATATATATATAATATACAATATACAATATATATATATACAAAATACACACAATTTTATATACATATTAAGGAATCTCCTAATATCCATGATCTTATGAAATTGAACTAAAACTTTACACTGAGGCGGTGGTTGATTCATAGAGTGCGTCACGGAGTGATAATTCAAGGCTATTTTGAAACCTGTTAAAACACTTAATAAAGAATGAGAATCCTAACTGACACAAAATCTAGAAATTTATATTTTTTTTTTTTTTTTTTTTTTTTTTACAGTATCCCCACCCCTCACGGCAGGCCCCTTTTCAAGGGGGGGGTTTACACTCCCCAAAATTTCAACTAACGAAATTACGCAGATGAGCACAGACGCGGCTTTAAAGTGAGGAGATTAAATTGAGTAGAAAACACAGAAGAGAAGAGAATTCCACAGAACAGAGTTGGCAGGAAAGAAGGAGGCACCGAGCGAACTAGTCTGGAGTTACTACCAATATCAACACAAACTCATGTGCCGACACAGCACCCTTGTGTTACGAGGGCGTCTTAAAGGTGGTGGCACGCGAGTGAAAAGCTCCCTCGAGCACCGCCGCTAAGGTAACCTAAGAAAAGAGATAAAGCACCAACATCGGCCCGCAAAGATAGAGGTCAAGTGAACTGAAAAGTACAGGACAGTTTATATAGTCTTTTGGCCTTTGACTCGACCCTATCCAAAAGCCGGGTGAAACCAGAGCCCCCCCAGATATTAGAGCAGTACTCCATACAAGGGCGGATGAGACCCCTGTATAACTGGAGTAACTGTGAATAGGAAAAAAAGTCTCGCAGTCTAAAAAAACTCCCAGTTTCTTTAGGCCGCCTAGGCACCATTGTGATGTGAGTTTCCAAGACATTTTGTTTGTTTATTTAAGGCCAAGGATGTTATATTATTGTCAACAGGAGAAACGAGAAACCGTCGAAAGAGATAGGAAAGTTAGAAGGTGTCATAGGGGTAGATTGTAGATGTTGGGTTTTTAAAGAGTTGAATTTGACAAGGTGGCGACCACCACATCCGGAAATTCTATCCAGATCAGCGAGAATAGAATCGGAAAGATTAAGACGATAGGATATTCTAGAAGTAAAAAGAAGAAACAGAATTAAAATGAGTGTTGAAGAATGAAGGTTCGAGTCATCGGCATATGAGGGAATAGAGTTAGATGTGACGAGAAGATAATTAATGAAAAGCAGGAATAAATGTAGGAGATAAGACAGAACCCTGAGGAACACCACTATTGACAGAAAAGCAAGAAGAAGTCGCCCATCAACACAGCGATATTGAGCGATTGAAAGAAGCTAGACATAAGTAAGCAAAGAGAAGGAGGAAATCCAAAAGGTGGGAGCTTGGGAGGCAGTGACGCGTGACCAACCCGGTCAAAGCTTTGATATGGTCAAGCGCACCACGCAAGTTCTCCCCGTAAATTCCTGAGGGTGGAAAAACCAAAATCTGTTTAGATAGTAAAGTATAATTCACCAGAACCTCGAGCGCCGAAAGCGTATGCGGTTGGAAAAGAAGGAATGAGATTTTTCCAAAGAATTTTTTATCTAAAGGAAATTAGAGATTGAGAAGGGTTTCAAAGATCTTAATAGAATACAAGTAGAGCTATAGGGCGATAGTAGAAGGATCAAAGCGGCTTCCTTTTCGGAAAGGTTGACATATGCGCGCTGTCCAACACTAGGAAAGTGCTAGTATTTGAGGCATAGAGAATATAGGTGAACGAGGGGTGGCCAGCACGGGAAAGCACACTCCCGCAAAACTCGGAGGAATGCCATCCGGGCCCACCCGCCTTCTAACGTTCATAGATTTCAGGAGCCCATGCACCGATCAAATGTGAACTCAGCAAAGGCATTAGGACACCTGACGAAGAGAAGGAGGAGGAAGAGGAATGCCAGAATCTCCAGGGTTGAGTTAGAGGAAAAATAGGAGGCCGAAGAATGCCTCTGTTATTGAGAGTTAGCAAACCAGACCATCAGAATCGAATAAGAGAGGAAAGTAGATTACAGAAGTTGTTGGAGAGGTTTTTGGAGGCCAGAAGATTTATCAGTAGGAAACAAGGAGGTTAGCGCACTTCGTTTGATGAAAGTCCGCTTGCTCGTCGAAGAGTATCCCTGCATTTCTAATTTCT
This sequence comes from Trachelipus rathkii, assembly GCA_015478945.1. Taxonomy (NCBI): domain Eukaryota; kingdom Metazoa; phylum Arthropoda; class Malacostraca; order Isopoda; family Trachelipodidae; genus Trachelipus; species Trachelipus rathkii. The sequence continues at coordinate 80,156 of JABUQX010032982.1, forward strand.
AGCTGAATGAAAATTAGCGAGAGTGATAGGAGAACGAAAATTTTTCCACCCCCGATACGCATTGTCTCTAGCTTGACCAGAGAGCAATTACGATCGAACCATGATTATGAGGAAGAAAGATTTAGTCGAAGAAGGAATGAACCTGCTCATCCCATCAACGATTACAGCTCCCACCTTGTCGGCAGAAGCCGAAGCGTCACCAGAGAAAAGCAGTCATTCCAATTATAGTTAGCTAGAAGCCAACGCAAAGCCCCCCATTCAGCCCGATCAAAGTGCCAGAAAAGACGCATAGGGCAGATGTAGATGTTGGAGAGAAAGTATTAAAATTAAGAGATATAAGGTTGTGGTCAGATTTACCAATATGATTTACCAATATACATATCAACATTAAAAAAAAGCATAGATAGAATAACAACAACACAGTTCTTATCTACAAATTAAAAGAGCATATAAAATGAGTAAGAAGACCTCGTATCGTCAAGAGAAATGTGAGAAAATGACGATTACAACTAAACTTCGCCATATACTCGTATAATATATATATATATATATATATATATATATATATATATATATATATATAATATATATATATATATATATATATATATAATATATATATATATATATATATATATAATAATATATATATATATATAAATTAAATTATATAATATATTTATATAAAAAATATTATATATATATAATATATATATATATATATATATATATATAGTATATATAATATAATATGCAATTAACATTCGCCATATTCTCGTATATATAATATATATATATATATATATATTGTAAAACGTACTTAACGGCCACCCGGAACGGACTTGATCAAAAAATCGCAGTAGACTCATAAGAGTAAACACTTCTAGAGGGGGCAGCTGCCCCCCCCCTCTGCCCCCCCCTGACGACGCCCAGTATACATATATATATATATAATATAATATATATATTATATATATAGTATATAAATATATATATATATATTATATATATATATATATATAATAATAATATATATATATATATAATTATTATATATATATATATATATAAATATAAATATAATATATTTATATATAATACTATATTATATATTATATATAATATTATAATATATATATATATATATATTAAGCACTTGACAATTTGTAATCTTTAACAACTCAATACAAATATAAAAGAAGACAGTTTGGATCAAGATATTTTTTAAAAATAACTAAATATAAACTTTGAATTACTTCAATTTTGATCGAAATACAACCCTTATGAAATCATTACATAAGACTCAAGTTTCTATAACATTGCAGAACTATTAAGGACTTTTTCCTTAACACCAAAATACCCCATTGCAGAGCAGAATGATTTCAAAGAATTAATCAAATTTGACCTTTATTTATCCCTTCCATAAGGACTAAAATTCAAATATTGTGTCAAAGCTAGCCTATTGGCGGATTTTTATGAATTAAGCGATGGTTGTTCACTTCTGTGACACTATAAAAAGAGCTCCTATTACGTATGTTCTTTTACAATAGCTTGTCAATACTAAGCTTTGAGGACGTTTTTCTTTCTTTCTCTCTTATCAAGGGGCATGTGGGCTTCAGTCTGTGAGGAACGGAGGGCACCATATATATTATATATATATATATATATAATAATTATATTATATCTATATATAATAATATATATATATATATATAAAATATAGATATATATATATATATATAATAATAATATATATATATATTATAAATATATATATAATATATATATATATATATATATATATATATATATAAATATATAGAATATATCAGATATATATATATATATATATATATATATATATATATAATAATATAAATATATATATATATATATATATAATTTATAAAAGAAATATAATAATAATATAAATAATATATATAAATAATCTTCTG
>JABUQX010032983.1:0-18778 GCA_015478945.1 Trachelipus rathkii
AAAAGAGATCAAGAGGAATGCTCTTCTTAAAGCATCCCCGCCCCATTCAAGGATGACGGATGCTCATCTTAAAGAGCATTCCCCGCCCATTCAGAGGGATGTCCTTTTCCTAAAGAGCAATCCTGACGTGCCATTAAAGAGGGATGCTGCTTTCCTAGAAGACATCCTACCGAGGCCTGCCATTCTAAGGAGGGATGGTCTAATTAAAGAGCATTCCCCGTCCCAATAGAGGGAGGGATGGCTCTTGTCTTAAAGAGCACCCTACCTCGCCATTCATAGAGGGATACTCTTCTTAAGAGCATTCCTGCCGTCAATTAAGGAGCGGATGCTGCGCTGTCAGGAGCATTCCCCACCCCATTTAGGAGGGGAGATGCGTCATCTTAAAGAGCAGCCCCGCCGACCATTCAATTGAGGGATCTTTTCCCTAAAGAGCACCCTACCGCCATTCCAAGGAGGGATGCTCTTCTATAAAGAGAGCATCCCCGGACCCATTCAAGGAGGATGCTCGAGTCTTAAAGAGCAATCGCACCGCCGGCCATTCAAGGAGACGATGCTTTTTGCCTAAAGAGCATGACCCTACATGAGGCCATTTCAAGAGGATGCTCTTCTTGAAAGAGGCATCCCTACCGGCCAGGTGTATGAGGGAGGATGCGTTTCTTTAACGAGCATCCCGGCCCCGATTCAAAAGGATGGGATTTCATCTTAAAAAGCATCCTCCGCCGGCCCATGTCAAGAGAGATGCCTTTTCCATAAAGACATATTAACACTCCATGGCGGAGGGATGGCTCTTCGGTTAAAGAGCATCCCTACCACTCAAGGTAGTGATGCTCTCTTAAAAAGAGCAATCAGCCCGCCCCATTCAGAAGGTGAATGTCTCTTTGAAAGACATCCTACTAACCCATTTTAAGGAGGGATGCTCTGCGTTTAAAGGAGATTCGCCTGCTTCATCTTCAAGGAAGGATGCTCTTCTTAAAGAGACATCCCGGCCGCCCATTCAAGTGAGGGAATGCTCATCTTGAAGAGCATACCTCGCCCATTCCAAGGATGGTATGCTTTTTCCTAAAGGACGCATACCTTATCCTTCCATTCAAAGGAGGGATGCTCTCTTAAAGAGCATCCCCGCCGCCATTCAAGGATGGGATGCTTCATCTTAAAGATCCCGCCCCCCGCAATCCCGCCCATTCAATAAGGAGGGGAATGCTTTTACCTAAAGAAGCATTGCCTACACCATTCAAGGAGGGATGCTCTTCTTAAATGAGCATCCCTACCTCCATTCAAGAGGATGCTCTTCTTAAGAGCACCCGGCCCCATTCACAAATTGATGTCTCTTCTAAAAGCATGCCCTCGCCATTCAAGGAGGTATGCTCTTCCTAAAAGCATCCCTACCCCATTTAAGGAGGGATGCTCTTCTTTAAAGAGCATCCCTACCCTATTCAAGGAGGATGCTCTTCTTAAAGAGCATCCCTACCGCCATTCAAGAGAATGCTTCTTCTTAATAGAGCATCCCTGCTCTATTCAAGGAGGAATGCTCTTCTTAAAGAGCATTGCCCGCCCCAATTCATGAGGATGCTGCGATACTTCATAAGAGCATCCCACTCAGCCCCATTCAAAGTGAGGGTATGCTTTCCCTAAAGAGCATCCCTACCCTTTACGACCATTCAAGGAGGATGCTCTTCTATAAAGAGCATTCGCCCAGGCCCGCGATTCAAAGGGATGCTTTTTAAATCATTGAAAGAGCATCGCCCGTGACCCTCACGTACCATTCAAGAGGGAAGCTTTTCCTAAAGGCATCCTACCGGTCCATTCAAGGAGGGATGCTCTTCTTAAAGAGCATCCTCGCCTCATACATTCAAGGAAGGATGCTCTTCTTAAAGCGCATCCCCGCCCCAATCAAGGAAGGATGCTCTTTAAGAGCATCCCCGCCCCATTCAGGAGGGATGCTTTTTCCTAAAGAGTCATCCTACCCCATTTCAAGAGGGATGTCTCTTCTTAAAAGAGCATTCGCCCCTTTCAAGGAGGGATGACTCTTCTTAAAAGAGCATCCCTACCACATTCAAGGAAGGATGCTCTTCTTAAAGAGCATCCCCCGCCCCAATCAAGGAGGGATCTCTTCTTAAAGAGCAATCCCCCGCTCCCATTCAAAGGGATGCTCTCTAAAGCATCTCCTACCCATTTCAAGAGGGATGCTCTTCCTAAAGAGCACTCCCGCCCCATTCAAGGAAGGGATGCTCATCTAAAGAAGCATCCCCATGGCCGCCATTCAAGAGGGATGCTTTTTCCTAAGAGAGCATCCCTACCCCATTCAAGGAGAAATGCTCTTCTAAAGATCATTCCCGCCCCATTCAAGGAAGGGATGCTCATCTTAAAGAGACATCTCCCGCCATTCAAGGAGGGATGTTTCCCTAACGAGCATCCCTACCCATGTCAAGGAGGGATGCCTTCTTAAAGAGCATCCCTACCACATTCAAGGATCCCCGCCTTCTTAAAGAGCATCCCCGCCCCAATCCAAGGAGGGATGCTCTTCTAAAGAGCGATCCCTACCCCATCAAGGAGATATGCTCATGCTGGAAAGAGCATCCTCTGCCTCATCAAGGAGGGATGCTCTTCTATAGCAGCATCTCCCGATGGCCCATTCAAGGGAGGGATGCTCAATCTAAAGACATCCATGCCCCAATTCAAGGAGGGAAATGCTTTTCTAAAGAGACATCCTACCTCATTCAAGGAGGGATGCCTCTAAAGATGCATCTCCGCCCCCTTCAAGGAGGCGATGCTCACTTTAAAGAGCACCCCGCCGCCCATTCAAGGAGTGATTGCTTTCCTAAAGACGCATCCCTACCCATTCAAGGAGGGATGCTCTTCTTAAGAGCATCCCTACCCCAATCAAGGAGGGATGCTCTTCTTAAAGAGCAACCCCGCCCCATTCAAGGAGAGATCCTCTTAAAGAGCATCCCTATTCCATTCAAGGAGGGATGCTCTTCTAAAAGAGCATCCCCGCCCCATTCAAGGAAGGATGCTCATCTTATAGAGCATCCCCGCCCCATTCAAGCGAGGGATGCTTTTTTCCTAAAAAGATGCATCCTACCGCCATTCACGGAGGAATGCTCTTTCTTAAAAGAGCATTCTCTCGTCCATTCAAGGAGGGATGCTCATCTTAAAAAGCATCCCCGCCCCATACAAGGAGGGATGCTTTTCTAAAGAGCATACCTACCATTCAAGGAGGGAATCTCTCTAAAGAGCACTCCCTCACCTGACATTCAATGAGGATGCTCTCTTAAAGAGCTATCCCCGCCCAATCAAGGAGGGATGCTTTTCTTAAAGAGCATCCCTACTCTTCTTAAAGGAGGGGTGCTCTTCTTAAAGAGCATCCCTGCCATATTCAAGGAGGGATGCTCTTCTTAAAGAGCATCCCCTGCCCCTATTCAAGAGGATGCTCATCTTAAAGAGCATCCCCGCCCCATTCAAGGCCGGGATGGCTTTTCCTAAAAGAGCATCCCTACCCTATTCAAGGAGGATGCTCTTCTTAAAGAGCATCTCCGCCCATTCAAGGAGGATGCTCACTTAAAGAGCAATCCCCCCCCAATTCAAGGAGATGGAGCTTTTCCTAAAGAGCACCCCCCCCATTCAACGAGGGATGCTCTTTCTTAAAAAGAAGCATCCTACCCCATTCAAACGAGGGTATGCTCTTCTAAAGACATCCTGCCTCATTCAAGGCGAGGGACTCTTCTTTCTTAAAGAGCTAACCCTCGCCCCCATTCCAAGGAGGGATGCTCATCTTAATATATATCAAGATGTAACAAAACATTGTTATTCTTTCGAAAGAGCATCCTATCCCCTTAGGAGGGTGCTCTTTCTTAAAGAGCATCCCGCCCCATTCAAGGAGGGATCTCATCTTAAAGAGCATCCCCGCCCATTCAAGGAGGGATGCTTTCCTAAAAAGCATCACTACCCTTTTTAAAGAGCATCCTTGCTCTTTTTAAAGAGCATCCCTACCGCCATGTTCAAGGAAAGTATGCTCTTCTTATAGAGGCATCCCGCCCCAATCAAGAGGGATGTCTTTCTTAAAAGAGCTCCTACCTCCATTAAGGAGGGATGCTCTTCTAAAAGAGAATCCCTGCCTCATTCAAGGGGGATTCTCTTCTTAAAGAGATCCTCGCCCCATTCAAGGAGGGATGCTCATCTTTAAGCTTCCCCGCCCCATTCAAGGAGGGATGCTTTCCTAAAAAGCATCCCTGCCCCAATCAAGGAGGGATGCTCTTTTTAAAGAGCATCCCCACCCCATTCAAGGAGGGAGCTTCGATTCTTAAAGAGCTTCCCCGCCCCATTCAGAAGGGATGCTTTGTCCTAAAGAGCGTCACTCCCCAATTCAAGGAGGATGTCTTCTTAAAGATCATCCTACCCCATTCAAGGAGGGATGCTCTCTTAAAAGAGCAATCCCCCGCCAATAAGGAGGGATGCGTCTTCGTTAAAGAGCATCCTACCCCATTCAAGGTAGTGGATGCTCCTTCTTAAATGAGAATCCCTGCCTCATTCAGGAGGTGATGCTTCATCTTAATATATATTCAAGTATGTAACAAAAGATCATTTGTTACTCATGTAATATATGTCAATATGGAACGTCCCCGAAAGGCATACGGATGAAGAAAAATATCCTGGCTATCTGTTCCCATGCCCATCATTGAGGAGGCCTTTTCAAAGAGTGATTATTGACCTGATCGGACCTCTCACCACCATCTTCAGAAAGGCATCAGTATGTCCTAGCACTTGTGGATGCGGCCACGCGTTATCCGGAAGCTGACCTCTAAAGAGTATAACTGCACAGAAAGTTACCGAAAAAGCTTGGTATCTATTTTCATGAGGTTGGGGGTGCCAAATAGAAATACTCATGTGACAATGTTCGTCAGTTTCCTTCTGATTTAATGAGTGGGAACGTGACGAAGATGCTTACATAAGCAGTTAAGTTCTCCTAGTATTTAACCGACCCAATGAGTCAAGGATGACAGAAAAAGTTCAATGGTACCTTAAAGCGGATGCTCAGACGGATGTGCAGTGAGCAAGTGAGAAAATGGCATAAGTTTCTAGAGCCATTATTATTTTGCATATCCTTGATATTGCACACTTCCACAGGATTCTCCCATTCGAGCTCCTGTACGGAAGAACTGTGCAGGTCCAATGCAAATTTTGCATGAAATTTGGGCAGTTGATATTAATCCTGAAGAAGCAAGGTCAACATACAGGTATGTTTTTGACTTGCAAGAAAGGCTAAACGAAACTCTAAAGTTGGCTAGAGAAAACTTAGCAAGAGCCCAGATTTCACAAAAGAAATATTACGACAAAGGCGCGAAGACCAGGAAGCTGAAAGTAGGAGACTTGGCTCTCGTTCTCCTACCGACTTCTAACAATAAGATGCTGATGAGATGGGGCGGACCGTACACAGTGGTGGAATTGTACGGTAAGGATGAATATATTTATACAAAGATTCGCAATTTGATGGATGTAATTTAAGACGTACCATATCAACTATCTAAAGAGAATATAGATGTGAGAGACGGAAGAGTGAAGAGCAGAAGAGATGACCAACATCGGGGATATCGGTGCTTCTGCGGTGCTCTTAGACACCGAGAACGAAGAAAATATCGCTTTAGTGGACATGAATCCTACGATGGTACAGAAGGAGAAGCTGTCTGATACTAAGATCAGTGAAGACATCACAGGATTCTATGAGGAGAGAGTTGGTGGAGATCTTAGAAAGGCATGAAGAAATTTTTATACGGACGTGCCTGGCACTGCGAGAATTAACTATCATTGCGATAGACCTTATAATGATACCCCTCACCCATACTGGAAGCCCATATAAGTTACACTTTCAAGACGCGGACAGAACTGAAGGAAGGAGACAGATAAACGATGATACAATGGGGTAATTCATAGTTCCTTCAGTCGCATATTCAGCCGCCAGTAGTCGGTTGTCTCAGAAAAAAGGACGGGAATTAAAAGGGTTATGCTCCGACTATAGGCTTTTAAATAGGATCACGGTCCTCGATTCTGAGCCTATGACCACTACTTCCAGACTTTATTTCACCTGAAGTTTGCCAAGGAATAAGTTTTAATACAAACTTGACCTATGCCAAGGGGGTATTGGCAAATTATAAATAAGAGCCTGAGACGCCTAAAACTCGTTTGTGCAATCCGTAAGATTGGACATTATCCAATTACCTCAACTGCCATCGGGTATGGTGAAGTGGCCGGCGCGACGCTTGTGAATGGTCAAATGCGCAGGATCCTGGATGGTATTCAACGATGTTGAACTTTTACCATCGATGATCATTATCTGTCCATTCCCTAGACCTGCGGAACATGATACGATCAGGATTTGAGACTGTACTATGTTACAAAGACCTCAAGAGGAGGGATTTCAGCATCGCCGTACGAAAGTGCGAGTTTCCCGATCGTCGAGTGTTGAGTTCGTTAGGTTCATACGAGTTGGCAAATGGCACTTAGCGATTGCATGAAGACAAATGTAGTCAAAGCATCAAAAAGGACAGAGCCAGCCTAAGAAATACAAAAGCAAGTATAGGTCTTTCCTTTATGGGTCACTGGTAACTACCAAGATTTTGTGAAAGAACTATGGCAAGCAAATTGGCAGCGCTCATGACTTGACCTTAACGGAAGAAGGGTGAGCATCAAAACGAAAGATTAGGTGGGCGTTCCAATGACATCCACAGTTCGTTCGGAGAAGCTGAAAGGTAAGCTTTAAGCTCGAAACCGATTTTAAAGATGCCTAGCTGGAGAAGAACGATTCACGCTACAGGGTGGATCTCCCGCGTCCTCACTAGATAGATGTCCTCGCTACAGGAAGACGGAGAGTTCCCTTCATCCAATCGCTTAACGGTATAGTGAAATAAATTGTCTAAACATACAGCAAGAGGTCATTCAAACCTTGGAAAGGAGGCGTAGCTGATTGTGTGTCATGCAGAAAATTTCGAGCCATACCGTCTATGGAATGTGATTTTTATCCTTCAGTCGGACAAGACCGTGACGATGCGATGAACAAGAAGAAGGTATGAAATAACAGATAATGAGGTGGTCTTTATTCTTGCAAAGGTTCAGATTTATCCTAAACCACATTAGTGGAAAGATAACGTCATGCCTGACTACCTAGCATGTCCGTATGCTGATGATAATTTGGGTTCATCTCAGAAGCATCTACTAGAAGAAGGAGCGCATGATAAATGAAACCAAATTGTTATCATCATGTAATCAATAGCCAAAAGTGTTTCCTCAATTTGCTTCTGTTGGGGTGTGCCAAAGACGTGAAGCTGAATTAAAAAACGAATAAATAATTTTTTTCATTTATTTGTGTTAAAAATAGAGGTCACGTGTTGATATTTAATCGTTATTTTTTTTTTAATTTCCAAATGTATTGGTCTGCAAAAGGCCCAGTCAAATACTGTAAATATGTTATATTGCAAGGAGAGACAATAACCAATGAGAACTCATCTTTTGAAACTTTAATTTTAAAATCTGAATTAAAATTGGTCGTTGTGTCAAAGCTTTATGATAATAATAAATAGTATGAATATTATTATTATTATTAATATTATCTTATTATTATTATTAAATTATTTATTATTATTATTAATTATTAGTTATTTGTTTAATATTTGTTTTTTAAAAATCAAATTGGAAGGAAAGACTACTGCGTATGGCCTTATATATAAATATTAATTTGAAATATATATAAAATAAATATTTATTTGAATAAATGCATTTTTTGTTAAGGTGTGGTAGTTCTTAATCTCAATTTTGTTAGCTTTTTTATCCGTGATTGGAATGAACGAATGTCATTTTGAAATACTATGATATTGTAAGAAATGCTAACTCCGCCTTTCCTTGAAATGGCTTGTATATATTTGTTTCTCTAAATTAATTGATAAATGTATACATTATTTTACTTACTGATTTCAAGGGCTATGATTCGATAATAGGCGTAATCTGTATTACTGAGATTTCATATAAATAGTAAAAATGAGAATATTTGGGATCTTTTCGGCTTTCATTGTCGTTAAACACAAGGTGTATACCAGTTTGGTAGTTGTGAATGCTTATATTGCTCGGATCAATTTTATTATGCTATGAAGGTATATATTTTGTAGCCAAGGCAGTGTTTTGTTCTGTGATTTATTGTAAAAATGTGTATGTAATATTTATTTTCAAATTAAATAGGGATTTAATCAAAATTGTGTAAAATATTGCAGTCTTATTTTTTGTAAAGATAAAATTTTAAGTTTTGCTCATACATTTGTGATTATATTAATTTTCTATTGTATCACATATTGTCTATCAGAGTTGTCGTAGTAATATTGGCATTTGTAAGGTGCATTGTTGTGAATCGTTGCTAGATATTATTACGGCAGGTAAGCTTGTTTTAAATATATTTATATTTGTAAGTTTCGCAATTATTAAGTGTGGATAAATATAAAACTATTTGTATAGTTTAAATCTGTTATTTTTATACTATATGATTATTGTCACAGCCAACATTTTATTGCAATAATAAAGAATTATTTATTTTAACTAATAGGGCAACTTCACTTTGCAACTTAGAGTAACTGTTAATCGGTAAACAGCTGCTTTGTAAATTTGTGTTCGACACTGAAAATCGACATTTTGTTTTAAATTTCAAATTTGATCATCTCTCAAGTAAAGATGTAAGGTATACCTTACAACCTTAGACTGTTAATATTTGTGAAACATTTAAATATTTATCCAACACTTTTAATAACATAAAAATATATTTATTTATATAAATTATTTTTTTCACTTAAAATCCTCATTTAAAATTCTAGAGTATTTTACTTATGTTTAAGCAATATTTGCATATACAACATTTCGTGTGTGTTTTGGGTCTGTTGTTGTGGGTGTCTTTTTGGTTATGGTGTGTTTGGCACACTATAAGTGTGTTATCAGTTGTGTTGGGGTGGTGTCGTGGTATCTGGCGCAATGTAATGTATATTTATGGTTGAAGGTAGTATGTCGTGTATGATTCTGTAAAATTTGCAAAAAAAATTATTAATTTTTCAAACATTTGTCAGTGTTAAAGTCTAATCCAAACCCAACAGCGTCCCTAACCGAGACTGGAGGTCCTATCTATTCAGTGCGCAATGTACCGTGGTGAATACCTTCGGAACAATCTAACTGCATGTTCATGATGCATAACCTAATCTTGTATAAAAAAGCAGACAACGTTCCATTTATTTTTTATTAAAGGAGAGAGAGCGAGCAGTAGTTTCTTGTCACGAGTGTTTCCATAGGTAATTCATTTTTCCTTATTATTTAAATTTTTCATGTAGCAATTATTTTAGGTCTTAAAGACATTGGGAATTTTCATGGTCAGTATTGGATCATAAAACAGGTAATTCTTTGATAACTGAATGAATCTGACTGAACAGGTTTTCAAAACAATAAAGCCACGAAACCAGGTCAAACGCGTGTTCCAAAATCAATACTTGAAGGATCTTTCAGAGAATATAGGTTGGTGAGTTTTAAAGTATATAAGTTGCAAAACGTATATTATTGCATACAGGCCGGTACCATTCAACAGGAAATTTTAGATACCTGTACAACATATATAAAGGTTTGAGAATCTACAAGAAAGTGATAGTGGGTTGTTTTTCTGGTCCAACGGGGCCTGGCCAAGATTGTTTTTTCAGTTTTGACAGTAGTAAGTTTTTTGACAATTTAAATTTTATATCTTTTTTTCCATCCTTCTAAAATAACTACCATAACATTTCTTTGCACTTACATGTCTGCTGCAACGATATAATTTTCCCCGCTCATTCAAGAGGGATTCTCATCATCTTAAAGAGCAATCCCCGACACCGCCCCATTTAAGGAGGGGATGCGTTTATTCCCTAAAGAGCATCCCTACCCTCATTCAAGGAGGGATGCCTTTCCTAAAGAGGCATAACCCCATTCAAGGAGGGAATGGCTTCATTTTCTTAATTATGAGCTGTCTTTCTAAAAGAGCACTAATCCGCCCCAATCAAGGAAGGGGAATGCTTTCTTCTTAATAGAGTCATTCCCCTTCGCCCATTATCAAGGGAGGATGGCCTCATCTTAAAAAGCACCGCCGCCCCTCATGGAGGGATGCTTTTCCCCCCCCCTAAAGAGGCATCCCCCTTTGCCGCGATCACCCCTTCTTATTTTTTTTTGATTGTGTTCCTACCCCATTCAAGGAATGGGAGGAATGCTTCCTAAAGAGGTGCATTTTCGGTCCACTTCCGCCCGATTCAATCGAGGATGGCCTCCTTTATTCCTTTCTTCCTATTAAAACAAGCAACGGTGTATCTAGCCGCCTTCGCCCGATTCAAATATGGAGGGACGGCTCATTGCTTTGAAAAGAGGAGGCATCCCGCCCATTCAGTGAGGGATGCTCATCTTAAAAGAGCATCCTACCCCATTCAAGGAGGATCTATTCTAAAGACACCCCGCTCCCAACAGAGGGATGCTCTTCTTAAAGAGCATCCTAACCCCAATCAAGGAGGGATGCTCTTCTTAAAAAGCATCCCTGCCTCATTCAATGGAGGGATACTCTTCTTAAGAGCATCCCGCCCCATTAAGAGGAGGGATGCTCATTGTGTTAAGCGAGCACCCGCCCCATTCCAAGGAGGATGCGGTTTTCCTAAAAATACACCCTACCGGCTTCAAGGACGGGATTGCTCTCTTAAGAGCAGCCCACCTCAATTCAATGAGGGATGCGTCTTCTAAAGAGCATCCCCGCGCCAATCAAGGAGGGATCCTCTTAAAGAGCATCCCTACCCCATTCAAGAAGGATGCCTTAAAGAGCATCCTCCTTATTAAAGGGAGAGATGCTCTCTTAAGAGCATCCCGCCCCATGTCAGGAGGTGAGCTTTTTTCCTCAGAAACCCTACCCTCCATTTACGAGGGAATGCCTCCTAAAGGCCTTCCCCGCCCCATTCAAAGGATGCCTCTTCTTAAGAGCATCCTACCCCTTTGCTAATGTATTGACCATCTCTTCTTATATTCAGAGCATCCACCTGCGCCATGCCTTATTCAGGTATGGATTCTCTCTTTTTTCTTTATCCAGAGATCGAATTGTCGCCCGGTGGTGTCGCCGGCCCGATTGTTTGCTGGATGATGTAGGGATTGCCTGCTGTCGATCGTTTAAAGAGTCATCCCCGCGGCCCCGATTTGTGTCTGCCATGGAGGGAGCTTGTCCATTATATAGCAGGCGTATCTCGAGCGTCTTGTGTGGCCGTCTTGTCTAGATGAGTGGGAGGCCTCCTCGCTGCTAAAGCATCCCCGCTCCCATTTTCAAGAGGATTGCTCATTGTTCTTAGATTGAGTATGCATGCCGTCGCGCTGCCGAGCTCGAAGTGTTGGTTGGAGTGAGTCCTGATCCCTACAGGATCGTAGCATCCCTGATCGCCCATTCATGCGGATTGTCGCGTCTATTCTTAAAGATTGTGTTTCCCTACCGTTAGTTGCTATTCATAAGGCGTGAGCGCGCCCGTTGTCAAGGAGCATATGAGAGCTATCCTGCGCGAGCTAGTGCCAATCAAGGAGGATTGCCTCTTAAGAGAGCATCCTACTCCGTTCCCGGGCCGTCTTCCTAAGGTATGGTGCGCTGAGGGCTGCTTCCGCTGGATATATGAGTCGCCTATGCCTCTCTGCCTTGCGGCTCTCGCCAGCTGGGGCCGTAGTATTGAGTCGGTGGTCTAAAGAGGCAGCCTGCTGTACGCTGTGTTTTCTGTGTCCTAATGTCTTGAATGGAGGTGTGATGGCGTGGTGGTGTCTCGACTTGTCGTAGAAGATGTGGCTATTTGCGCCGAGTGTGCCGTGCTTCCCGAGTCTGTCAGACTGGAGTTGTGCTCATTATAGAGCATCCCCCCCAATCAAGGAGGGCATGCTCCATCTTAAAGAGCAACCCGCCCCATTCAAGGAGGATGCTTTTCCCTAAAGAGGCATCCCTCCCATTCAAGAGGGATGGCTTCTTTAAGAGCATCCCCGCCCCATTAAAGGGGAAGCTCATCTTAAAGAGCATCCCGCCCCATTCAAGAAGGATGCTCATCTTAAAGAGCATCCCCCGCCCCATTTCAAGGAGAAAATGCCTTTCCTAAAAGCATATCTATCCCATCAGGAGGATGGCTCTCTTAAAGAGCATCCTACCCCATTCAAGTAGGGATGCCTCTAAAAGAGCATCCGCCGCCTCCACTCAATATCGGGATGCCTCTCTTAAAGAGCATCCCTAACCCATTCAAGGTAGGGTGCTCTTCTTAAAGAGCATCCCTCTCATTCTAGAGGGAGCCTCTCTTAAAGAGCATCCCCTGCCCCACTTCAAGGAGGGATTTCTCATCTAAAGAGCATCCTCGCCCCATTCAAGGAGGGATGCTATTTCCTAAAGAGCATCCCTACCTCATTCAAGGAGGGATGCTCTTCTTAAGAGCAATCCCCGCCCCATTCAAGGGACGGATTCTTCATTTAAAGAGCATCCTCAGCCCCATTCACGGAGGGATCATTCTAAAAGAAGCATCCACCGCGGGTGTTTTGTGGTTTTGCCATTCAAGAGGAATCTATTCTTAACGAGCATCCTACGTTTGGGCCATTCAAGGAGGGATGCTCTTCATAAGAGCATGCCCGCCCCCATTTGTCAAATTGATGGCTCTTCTTTAAAACGTTCTCTACGCTGTTGGGGCTGGTTTGTTTTCCTTGTGAGGTGGTATACCCAATTCAAGGAGGGATGTCTTCTTAAAGAGAATCCCGCCCCAATCAAGAGGGATGCTCCTTCTAAAGAGCATCCCTACCGGTCATCAAGGAGGGAATGTCTCTGCTTAATAGAGTACCCGCCTCATTCCAAGGAGGAAATCTCCCGTTCTTAAAGAGCATCCCCGCCCCATCAAAGCGATGATGCCATCCTTAAATAGTCATCCTCGCCCATTCAAGAGGTGATGCATTCCTAAAGAAGTCACCTACCCCATTCAAAGGAGGGATGCATCTCTGAAAGAGCATCCCCCCCCATTCAAAGGGCTGCCGTTCTAAAAGAGTCATCCCTAAACCTCCATTTCAAAGAGGGATGGCTCTTCTAAACGAGGCACCCCGCCTATTCAAAGGGATGCTCGTTCTTAAAGAGCATCCCTACCCATTCAAGGAGGGATGCTCTTCTAAAAGAGCATCCCCGCCCCATTGAGCATCCCCGCCTTCTTAAAGAGCATCCCCGCCCCAAATTCAAGAGGGATGCTCATCTAAGATCATCCTCGCCCCATTCAAGAGGGATGCTTTCCTAAAGAGCACCCTACCCAATTCAAGGAGGATGCTCTTCTTTAAAGACATCCTCGCTCGATTCAAGGAGGGAATGCTCATCTTAAACAAGAGCATCCCCGCCGCTTCATTTCAAGGAGGGACTTTTCCTAAAAGCATCCCTACCCATTCAAGAGGGATGCTCTTCTAAAGAGCATCCCTAAAACCATTCAAGGAGGATGCTCTCCTCCAAAGAGCATCCTGCCCCCATCAAAAGGGATGCTCTTCCTAAGAAGCATCCCTACCTCCATTCAAGGAGGGATGCTCTTCTAAAAATCATCCCCGCCCCATTCAAGGAGGACTCATCTTAAAGAGCATCCCCGCCCATTCAAGGAGGAATGCTTTTCCTAAAGAGTATCCCTACCCCATTCAAGGAGGGATGGTCTTCTTAAAGAGCTCCCTAACGCCCTTCAAGGAGGGATGCTCTTCTTAAGAGCATCCCTGCCTGCATTCGGAGGGATGCTCATCTTAAAGAGCATCACCGCCCCATTCAAGGAGGGATGCTCATCTTAAAGAGGCGCATCCCCGCCCATTAAAGGAGGGATTGCTTTTTCTTTAAGAGCATCGCTGCCTCATTCAAGGGAGGATGCTCTTCTTAAAAGAGCATCCCCGCCCCATTCAAGGAGGGATGCTCATCTTAAGAGCATCCCCGCCGCCATTCAAGTAGGGATGCTTTTCCTAAAGAGCATCCCTACCCCACAAATCAAGGAGGGATGCTCTTCTTAAAAAGCATCCCCGCCCCATTCAAGGGAGGATGCTCTTCTTAAAGAGCATCCCCACCCCATTCAAGGAGGGATGCTTTTTCTAAAGAGCATCCCTACCCCATTCAAGGAAGGGATGCTCTTCTAAAGAGCATCCCTACCGCCATTCAAGGAGAGATGCTCTTCTTAAAGAGCATCCCCGCCCATTCAGGAGGGATGCTCCATACTAAAGAGCATCCCGCCCCAATTTTTTAAAAGTAAAGGGGGGGGGGGAAAAAAAAATCAAATTACCGAGGAGGGATTTTTTTCCTAAAGAGCATCCCTACCCATTCAAGGAGGGATGCTCCTTCTTAAAGAGCAGTGTCCCACGCCCATTCAAGGAGGGATGCCTCATCTTAAAAGAGGCATCCCTCACCCGATTCACGAGGAGAGCGAGATGCTTTTCCTAAAAGAGGCATCCCTAACACCATTCAACGGAGGGATTGCTCTTCTTAAAAGAGAATGCCGCTACCGCTAAGGATTAGCAATGAGAGTGATGGCTTCACTTCTTGAAAGAGCATCCCATCGTCGCATCCGGAACAAGCAACTTCAAAGGAGGGATGCTCTTCTTAAAGAGCACACCGCCCAATTAAGGGAGGGATTGCTCATCTTAAAAGAGCATCCCGCCGCATTTACTTGAATGACAGGAGGGATGTTTATTTCAGCTAAAAGAGCATCCCTACCCCATTCAAGGAGGGATGCTCTTCTTAAAGAGCATCCCCGCCCCATTTAAGGAGGGATGCTCATCTTAAAGAGCATCCCCGCCGCCTTTAAGGAGAAATGGCTTTTCCTATAAGAGTAACCCTACCCCGCTTTCAAGAGTGGAGTGCTCTACTTAAAGAAGCATAGCCTCCTCATTCAAGGAGAGATGGCCTCTTCTTATAAGAGCATCCGGCCGCCCCATTCAAGAGGGATGCTCATCTTAAAGCAGCATCCCCGCCCATTCAAGGAGGGATAGCTTTTTCCTAAAGAGCATCTACATTCATTTCCAGAGGCGACTCGCTCTGTGGCTTTTAAAGAGCATTGCCCGCTGCCCCATTCAAGGAGGATGCTTCATCTTAAAAGAGCATCCCGCCCCCATTCAAGGAGGGATGCTTTTCCTAAAGAGCAACCTACCCCATTCAAGGAGGAATGCTCTTCTTAAAAGAGCATGCCCCAGCCCCATTAAGGAGGGATGCTCATTTTTAAGGAAGAAGCATTGCCCCGCCCCACAATTCAAGGAAGGGATGCATGATATTCCTAAATGGACAGGCGATCCACGCTACGCACATTCAATGGAGAGGAAACACTACTTGCTAGTATAAAGAGCAAATCCCTTAGCCAGTTCCACTTCTAAAATTAGGAGGCCGCGACATCCGCTATCTTTCATTATAGAAGATATGCACTCTGCCCTGTGGCGCACAAGTCCAGGATGGAAGATGCAAGCTTATTAATAGAGATCCTACCCACGCGCAGTATACAAGGAAGCGGAATAGCAGTCTCTCCTTAAAGACGAATCGCCTGCGCTCATTCAAGGGAGGGATGCTTTTGCCCTAAAGGGCAACCTAGCCTATTGTCGATGTAAGTCCTATCATTCAAGGAGGGATGCTCTTCTTAAAGAGCATCCCGCCCCATTCAACAAGGAGGGATGCTCATCTTAAAGAGCATCCCCTCCCCATTCAAGGAAGGGATGCTTTTCCTAAAGAGCATCCCTACCCAATTCAAGGAGGGATGATGCTCTTCTTAAAGAGCATACCCTACCCCATTCAGAGGAATGCTCTTTCTTAAAAAGCATCCCCGGCCCAAATGCAAGGAGGGATGGCTTAACTTTTTAAGAGCTGATACCCTACCGCTAAGTTCCAGAGGATATGACTACCCTCTGCCTCTTTCTAAACGAGCTCATCATCCCTGCCTCAATCCAAAAGAGGGAGTGCTCTTACTTAAAAGAGCATCCGACCGCTTCCCAATTCAAGGAGGGATGCTCATCCTTAAGAGCATCCCCGCCCCATTCAAGGAGGGATGCTTTTCCTAAAGAGCATCCTAACTCCCATTCAAGGAGGGATTTGCTCTTCTAAAGAGCAATCCCTCTCCCATTCAAGGAGGATGCTCATTCTAAAGAGCATCCCTAACCGCTCAAGGAGGATGCCTCTTCTTAAAGAGCATCCCCGCCTCATTCAAGGAGGGATGCTCTTAATCTTAAAGAGCATCCCCGCCCCATTCAAGGAGAGATGCTCATCCCAAGGAGGAATGCTTTTCCCTACAAGAGTAATCCCTACCGCATTTTAAGGAGGCGAATTGCCTCTTCTTAAAGAGCCATCCTACCCCCTTCAAGGAAGGGATGCTCTCTTAAGAGCATCCCTGCCTCATTCAGGAGGGATGCTCTTCTTAAAGAGCATCCCCCGCCATTCAAGAGGGATGGCTCATCTTAAAGAGGCATGCATCGCTCCATTCAAGAGGGATGCTTTTCTTAAAAGAGGCATCCCTGCCTCATTCAGGAGAGATGCTTCTTAAAGAGCCTCCCCGCCCCCATTCAAAGGGGGATGCTTCAATCTTAAGAGCATCCCGCATTCAAGGGGGATGCTTTTCCTAAAGAGCATCCCTACCACATTCAAGGAGGGATGCTCTTATTAAAGGAGCATCCCCGCCTCATTCAAGGAGGGATGCTCATCTTAAAGAGCATCCCCACCCCATTCAAGGAGGGTTGCTTTTCCTAAAGAGCATCCTACGCCATTCAAGGAGGGATTGCTCTTCTTTAAAAGAGCATTCCTACCATTCAAGGAAGGATGCCTCTTCTAAAGGCATCCCGCCCCAATGCAAAGGAGGGTGCCTCTTCTTAAAGAGCATCCCTACCCCATTTAAGGAGGGATGCTCTTCTTAAAGAGCATCCCTACCCCATTCAAGGAGGGATGCTCTTCTTAGAGCATCCCCGTCCCATTCAAGGAGGGATGCTCATCTTAAAGAGCATCCCCGCCCCATTCAAGGAGGGATGCTTTTCCTAAAGAGCATCCCTACCGCCATTCAAGGAGGGATGCTCTTCTTAAAAGAGCATCCCCGCCCCATTCAAGGAGGGATGCTCATTTTAACAGAGCTCCCGCCCATTCAGAGGGATGCTTTTTCCTAAGAAGCATCCCTACGCCCATTGCAGGAGGGATGCTCTTCTAAAAGAGCATCCCTACCCGCATTCAAGGAGGGATGCTCTTTAAAGAGCATCCCCGCCCCAATCAAGGAGGGATGCTCGCTTCTTAAAAAGCATCCCTACCCCATTCAAAGAGGGATGCTCTTCCTAAAGAGCATCCCTGCCTCATTCAGGAGGGATGCTCTTCTTCAAGAGCATCCCCGCCATTCAAGGAGGGATGCTCATCTTTAAGAGCATGCCCGCCCCATTCAAGGAGGGATGCTTTCCTAAAAGAGCATCCCTACCGCCCATTCAAGGAGGGATGCTCTTCTTAACAGAGCATCCCGCCTCATTCAAGAGGGATGACTCATCTTAAAGGCATCCCCGCCCCATTCAAGGAGGGTGCTTTTTCCTAAAGAGCATCCCACCCGATTCAACGGAGGGATGCTCTTAAAGAGCATCCTACGCGCAATTCAATGAGGGTGCTCTTTCCTTAAGAGCATCCCCGGCCCAATCAAGAGGGATGCTCTTCTTACCAGAGCATCGATACCCCTCAAGAGGGATGCTCTTCTTAAGAGGCATCCCTGCCTCATTCAAGGGAGGGATGCTCTTCTTAAAGAGCATCCCCGCCCCATTCAAGGGGAGGGATTCTCATCTTAAAGAGCATCCCCGCCCCATTCAGAGGGATGCTTTTCTTAAAGAGCATCCCTACTCCATTCAAGGGAGGGATGCCTCTTACTTAAAGAGCATCCCACCCCATTTCAGGAGGGATGCTCAATCTTAAAGAGCATCCCCAGCATCATTCAAGGCGGGATGCTTTTCGCTGAAGAGCATCCCTACCCTTCAAGGAGGGATGCTCTTCTTAAAGAGCATCCTAACGCCATTCAAGGAGGGATGCTCTTCCTTAAAGACATCCCCGCCCATGCAGGAGGGATGCCTCTTCTTAAAGAGCATCTACCCCATTCAAGAGGGATGCTCTTGCTTAAAGAGTATCTCTGGCCTCATTCAAGGAGGGATGCTCTTCTAAAAGAGCATCCCGCGCCCATTCAAGGAGGGATGCTCATCCTAAAGAGCATCCCCGCCCCATTCAAGGAGGGATGCTTTTCTAAAGAGCAATCCCTACCCATTTCAAGGAGGGATGCTCTTCTTAAAGAGCATCCCTGCCCCATTCAATGGAGGGATGGCTCCAATCTTAAAGGCATGCCCCCCATTTAAGGAGGGAAGCTTTTTCCTAAAGAAGCTATCCCTACCCCCATTCCAAGGAGGGATGCTCTTCTTAAAAAGCATCCCTACCTCATTCAAGGAGGGATGCTCATTTTAAAGAGCATCCCTACCCCCTTTCAAGGAGGGATGCTCTTCTTAAAAAGCATCCCCGCCCCATTCAAAGAGGGGATGCTCATCTAAGAGCATCCCGCGCCATATTCAATGAGGGATGCTTTTCTAAAGAGCATGCCTAACCTATTCAAGGAGGGATGCTCTTCTTAAGAGCATCCCTACCGACCGATTCAGGAGGGATGCTCTTCTAAAGAGCATCCCCGCCCCATTCAAGGAGGAATGCTCTTCTTAAAGAGCATCCCTACCCTATTCAAGGCAGGGATGCTCTTCTTAAAGAGCATCCCTGCTTCAT
>JABUQX010032984.1:0-19928 GCA_015478945.1 Trachelipus rathkii
AGGAAAAGTCATCACTCCTTGAATGGGCGGTGACTCTTAAGAGAGCCCATCCCTCCCTGACAGGGGCGGAGAATGCTCTTTAAGAAAAGCATCCCTCCTTGAATGGTAGGGATACTCTTTAGGAAAAGCATCCCTCCTTGAAGGGGGTAGGGATCTTTAAGAAGAACATCCCTCCTTGAATGGGCGGATTGCTTTTAACGAAGGCATCCCTCCTTGAATGGGGCAGGATGCTCTTTAAGAAGAGCATCCCTGATTGAATGGGGTGGAGCTGCTCTTTAAGAAGACATCCCTCCTTGATTGGGTCGGGATGCTCTTTAAGAAGAGCCATCCTACTTGAATTTGGTAGGGCTGTCTTAAGAAGAGCATCCCATCCTGAAATGGGTAGGATGCCTTTCAGGAAAAGCATCCCTCTTGAATGGCGGGATCGCTCTTTAAATAGCATCCCTCCTTGATATGGCGGGGAATGCCTTTAAGATAGACATTCCTCCTGAATGGTAGTGTCAGCTCTTTTAGGATAGCATCCCCTGAGAATGGGCGGGGATGCGCCTTTAAGACTGTACATGCTCCTTGAATGGGCGGGGATGCTTTAGAAGAGCATCCCTCCTTGATGGGTATGGGTCTTTTAAGAAGCAGCAATCCCTTGCATGGGGCGGCGGATGCTCTTTGAGAAGACATCCCTCCTTAAATGGGTAGGGATGCTCTTAAGAAAGCATCCCCCTTGAATGGGGTAGGGATGCTCTTTAGGAAAAGCATCCCTCCTTGAAAGGGGCGGGGATGCTCTTTAAGATGAGCATCCCTCCTTGAATGGGGCGGGGATGCTCTTTAAGAAGAGCATTCCTCCTTTAATGGGGTAGGGATGCTCTTTAGAAAGGCATCCTCCTTGAAAGGGCGGAGCTCTTAAGATGAGCATCCCCTTGAAGGGGTTAGGGATGCCTTTAAGAAGAGCATCCCTCCTTGAATGGGGTAGGGATCCTCTTTAGGAAAAGCATCCCTCCTTGAAGGGGCGATCGCTCTATTTAAGATGAGCATCCCTCCTTGATTGGCGGCGATGCTCTTTAAGAAGAGCATCCCTCCTTGAACTGGGGTAGGGATGCTCTTTAAGGAAAGCTCCCTCCTTGAATGGGCGGGGATTGCTCTAAGATGAGCATACCTCCTGAAATGGGCGCGGGATGCTCTTTAGACAGAGCAATCTCTCCTTGAATGAAGCAGGGATGCTCTTTAAGAAGAGCACCCCTCCTTGAATGGGGTAGGAATGCTCTTTAAGAAGAGCATCCCTCTTGAATGGGGTAGGGATGCTCTTAAAGAAGAGCATCCCTCTTGAATGTGGTTAGGGCTCTTTAGGAAAAAAATCCCTCCTTGAATGGGGTAGGGAGGCTCTTTAGGAAAAGCATCCCCTTGAATATGGGGCGGGTGTCTCTTAAATAAGCATCCCCCTTGAAGGGCGGGGATGCTTCTTAAGAAAGAAGCATTCCTCCTTAATGGGTAGTGATGCCTCCTTTAGGAATAAGCATCCTCCTGAATGGGCGGGATGCCTTTAAGAATAGCATGCCTCCTGATGGCGGGCGATCGCTCTTTTAAAGAAGAGCATTCTCCTTGAATGGGGTAGGGATGCTTTTTAAGAAGAGCATCCTTTGAATGGCGGGGTGCTCTTTGAGAAGAGCGATCTCTCTGAAAGGTTAGGATGCTCTTAAGAAGAGCATCCCTCCTTGAATGGTAGAAATCTCTTTAGGAAAAGCATCCTCCTTGATGGGCGGGAGCCTTTAAAGAGCACCCCTGAATCGGCGGGGATGCCTTAAAGAAAGCATTCTCCCTGAATGGTAGGGATCCTTGATAAGCCATCCCCCTTGAATGGGCAGTCTCTTTAAAGATGACAGCCCCTCCTTGAATGAGGCGGGAGATTCTCTTAAGAAAGCATTCCTCCTTGATGAAGCAAGGATGCTCTTTAACGAAGAGCACCCCTCCTTGATATGGGGTAGGATTCCTTAACGAGAGCACCCTTTGAATGGGCGGGGCGCTCTTTAAATGAGAAGAGCATCCCTCCTTGAAGTGGGTAGGATGCCTCTAAAAGCCACCTTTGAATGGTGTGGGGACTCTTTAGAAGAGCACCCTCCTGACATGGGTAGTGGATGCTCTTAGGAAAAGCATCCCTCTTGAATGGGGCGAGGATGCTTCTTTAAAATGAGCATCCCCTTGATGGGCGGGATCTTTTAGAAGAGCATAAACCCTCTTGAAAATGGCCAGGGATGCTCTTTAAAAGAAGACACCCCTCCTAAAGGGTAGGGATGCTCTCTAAGAAGATCACCCTCCTTGATTGGGCGGGGTATCTCTTTAAGAAGACCATCCTCCTTGAATGGGGTAGGGATGTTTTAAGAAGAGCATCAATTTGAATGGCCGGAGCTCTTTACGAAAGACAATCCCTCCTTGAAAGGGGTAGGGATGCTCTTTAAGACGAGCATCCCTCCTTGAAATGGGCGAGATGTCCTCTTAAAGAAGAGCATCCTCCTTGGAATTGGTGGATCTCTTTAGGAAACACACCCTCCTGAATGGGGCGGGGGATCCTTTAAATGAGCATCCCTCCTTGAATGGGGCGGGGATGCTCCTTAAGATGAGCATCCCTCCTTGAGGCAGGGATGCTCTTGAAGATGAGCATCCCTCCTTGAATGGGGTAGGGATGCCCTTTAAGAAGAGCATCCCTCCTTTGATGGGGCGGGGGAAATGCTCTTTAAGAAGGCACCCTCCTGAATGTGTATGGATGCTCTTTAAGAATAGCATCCTCCTTGAATGGGTAGGGATGCTCTTTAAGAAAAAGCATCTCTCCTTGAATGGGGCGGATTCTTCTTTAATGACTGAGCATCCCCCTATATGGGCGGGGATCCTTTAATAAGAGCATCCCTCCTTGAATGGGAGGGAATGCTCTTTATGGAAAATCACATCCTTGAATTGGGCGGAATGCTCTAAGATGAGCAATCCCTCTTGAATGGGCGGAGTCTCTTTAAGAAGAGCTATCCCTCCTTGAATGGTAGGGATTCTGCTTTAGAAAAGCATCCCTCCTTGAAGGGGGCGGATTGCCTCTTCTAAGATGAACATCCTCCTTGAATGGCGGTAGCCTTGAGAAGAGCATCTCTCCTTAATGAGGCAGGAATGCTCTTTAACGAAAGCATCCCTCCTTGAATGGGGTAGGAATGCTCTTTATAGAAGAGCACCCCCCCTGGAATTGGGGCGGGATCTCTTTAAGAACGAGCATCCCTCCTTGAATGTGGTAGGGATGCTCTTTAGTAGAGCATCCCTCCTTGAATGGGTAGGGATGCTCTTTAGGAAAAGCATCCCTCCTTGAAATGGGCGGATCTCTTAAGATGAGCAATCCCTTGATGGGCGGGATGCTCGTTAAGTAGCAGCAATCCCTCTTGAATGGGGTGGATGCCTCTAGAAAAGATCCCTCTTGAATGGGCGGGGATGCTCTTTTAAGATGAGCATCCCTCCTGGAATGGCGGGGATGCTTTTAAGAAGAGCATCCTCCTTGAAAGAGCAGGATGCTCTTTAAGAAAGCATCCCTCCTGAATTGGGTAGATGCTCATGTTAAGAAGGAGCTCCCTCCTTGATGCTGGGTGCTCTGTAAGAAGATCCCTCCGTTGAATGGGAAGAGTTCCTTCTTGAGAAGAGCTCCCTCCTTTGAATGGGTAGGGATCTCTTTAAGAAAGCATCCTCCCTTGATTGCGGCGGGGAGTGCTCTTTAAGAAGAGCATCCACTGAATGGGTGGATGCTCTTTAAATAAGGCATCCCGTCGTGAATGGGGTAGGATGCTCTGAGAAAAGCATCCTCCGTAAATGGCGGGGATGCGTCTTTAACATGAACATCCCTCCTTGATGGGGCGGGATGCTCTTTAAGAAGGCAATCCCTCCTTTTGAATGGTGGGAGATGCTCTTTAGGAAAGATCCTCCTTGAATGGGGCGTGAGGCTCTTTAGATGAGCATCTCTCATGAATGGCGGGGGCGTTAATCTTAAGAAGACACCCTCCGTTGAATGAGGCAAGGATGCTCTTTAAGAAGAGCATCCCTCTAATGAGAGTAGGATAAATCTTTAAGAAAAGCATCCCTCCTTGATTGGCGCGGGCTTCTTAAAGAGCATCCCTCCTTGAATGGGTAGGATGCTCTTGTAAGAAGAGCGTCTCCTTGAATGGGGTAGTGATGCTTTTTAGGAAAGCATCCCTCCTTGAATGGGGCGGGAGCTCTTTTAAGAGGAGGATCCCTCCTTAAATGGGCGGGAATGCTCTTTAGAAGAGGGCTCTTCGTGAATGGGTAGGAGGCTGCTTAGGAAAAGCATCCCACCTTGAATGGGCGGGATGCTCTTTAACGAGAGCATCCCTTCTTAATGGCAGGATGCTCTTGAGAAGAGCATCTCCTGAATGGTAGGGATGCTCTTTAAAGAGCATCCCTCTTTGAATTGGGCGGGGATGCCTTTAAGAAGAGCATCCCTCCTTGAATGGGTAGGATTGCTCTTTAAGAAGAGATCCCTCCTTAAATGGTAGGATGCTCCTTTGAGAAAAGCATCCCTCCTTTAAGGTGGGATGCTCTTAGATGAGCACCCTCTTGAATTGGGTCGGGATGTCTTTAAGAGAGCATCCCCGCCTTCAATGGGCGGATGCTCTTTAGGAGAAGCATCCCTGCGCTTTGAATGATGGCAGGATGCTCTTTAAGAAAGAGCAATTCCCTCGTTGGAATAGGTATGGATGGGCTCTTTAAGAAGAGTCATCCCTCCTGATTGGGCGATGCTCTTAAGAAGAGCATCCTCCTTGATGGGGTAGGATTGCTCTTTAAGAAGAGCATCCCTAAGTGGTGGGAATTACCTAGAAAAGCTCCCTCCTTGAACGGGGCGGCATGCTCTTTAATAGATGAGCACCTCCTTGAATGGGTGCGGGAGGCTCTTTAAGAAGAGTATCCTCCTTGAATGGGGTAGATTCTCTTAGGAAAAGCATCCCTATTGAATGGGCGGGGTGCTCTTTAAGATAGGCTCCCTCCTTGAAGGGCGGTTGCTCTTTAGAAGAGATCCCTCTTAATGAGGCAGGTGCTTCTTTAAGAAGAGCATCCCTCCTTGGATTGTGGGATGCTCTTTTAAGAAGGATGTCTGTAAGATGCTCTTCAGGAAAGCATCCATCCCTTTGAATGGGGGGATGCATCTTTAAGAGGAGCATCCCTCCTGAATGGGTGGATGCTCTTAAGAAGAGCAGTCCCTCCTTGATAGGGTTAGGATGCTCTTTAGGAAAAGGCATCCCTCCTTGAAGGGCGGTGATCTCTTTAAGATGAGAATCCCTCCTTTGAATGGTTAGGGTTGTCTTTAAGAAGAGATCCCCCTTGATTGGGCGTGATGCTCTTTAAGGATGAGCTTCCTCTGAATGGGCGGATGCTCTTGAGGAAACATCCATCCTTGATGGGTAAGGGATGCTCTTTAGAGAGCTCCTCCTGAATGGGGTCAGGTTGCTCTTTAGAAGAGCATCTCATCCTTGATTGGCGTGATGCTCTTTAAGATGGCATCCCTCCTTGAATGTGGCGGGGATGCTCTTAGAAAAGCTCCTTCCTTGAAATGTTAGCATGCTTCTTAAGAGAGATCCCTCCTTGAATGGGTAGGGTGCCTTCTTTAGGAAAAAGCATCCTCCCTGAACGTCTTCACCCCATCCTAGTTACATCTCTCCTTGAATGGGCGGGAGGCTCTTTAAGAAGAAGCATCCTCTGAATGCGTTAGATGCGCTTTAGGAAAAAAAGCATCTCTCTTGAATGCGGAGGGATGCGTCCTAAGATGAGCATCCCTCCTGAATGGGCAGGGAGTCTTTAAGAAGAGCATCCCTCCTTAATGATGCAGGGATGCTCTTTAAAAAAGATCGCTCTTGAATGCTAGGATCTCTTTAGAGAGCATCCCTCCTTGATGGCTAGGATTCGTTAAGAAAGAGCATCCTCCTTGAATGGGGTAGGATTGCTCTTTAAAGCATCCCTCCTTGAATGGGTAGGGATGCTGCTTAGAAACCGCATCCCCCTTGATGGGGTAGATTGCTCTTTAGAAGAGATCCCTCCTTGAATTGGGGTAGGGATGCTCTTAGGGAAAAGCATCCCCCTTGAATGGGGGGGGATGCTCTTTAAGATGACAATCTCTCCTTGTATGGGGCGGGGATGCTCTTTAAGAAGAGCAATCCCTCCATTGAATAGGCAGGGATGCCTTTAAGAAGAGCATCCCTCCTGAATGGGTAGGATGCCTTAAGAGAGATCCGCCTTGATTGGGGCGGGTGCTCTTTAGGAAGAGGCATCCCTCTTGAATGGTAGGGATGCTTTAATGAGCTCCATCTTAATGGGCGGGGTGCTCTTTAAGAAGAGGCATCCCTCCTTGAATGTAGGGATGCTTTTAGGGGAAAAAGCAATCCCTCTTGAATGGGCGGGATGCTCTTTAAGATGAGCATCCTTCCTTGAATGGAAGGGATGCTCTATTAGAAGAGCATCCCTCCTTAATGAGGCAGGAATGCTCTTTAAGAAGAGGCATCCTCCTTGTGGGTAGGATGCTATTTTAAGAAGAGCATCTCTCTTTTTGGGGGATCTCTTTAAGAAGAGCATCCTCCTTAATGATGCGGATGCTCTAGAAGAGCATACCCTCTCCTGAATGGGTAGGATCCTTTTAGAAGGCACCCCTTGTTGGGCGGATGCTCTGTTAGAGAGATCCCTCCTTTGAATGGTAGGGATGCTCTTTAGAGAAGAGCAGTCGCCTTTGAATGGTGTAAGGTGCTCTTAGGAAACGCATCCTCCTTGAATGGGGGATGCTCTTTAAGATGGCTCCACTTGAATGAGCGGGTGCTCTTTAAGAAGAGCATCCCTCTTAGAGCAGGGATGCTCTTTAGAAGAGCATATTCCTTGAATGGTAGGGATGCCTTATAGAAAGGTCCTCTGATGGGTAGGATGCTTTTAGGAAAGATCCCTCTTGGAATGGGCGGGGATGCTCTTAAGATGAGCATCCCCCTATGGGCGGGATGCTTCTAGAAGGCATACCTCTGAAAGAGGATGCTCTTTAAGAAGAGATCCCTCCTTGAAGGGTAGGATGTCTTTTTAGAAAGGAGATCCCTCTTGATTGGGCGATGCTCTTTAAAAGAGCATCCTCCTTGAATGGGGTAGGGAGCCTGTTAGAAGAGCATCCTCTATGATGAGGATGCTCTTTAGGAAAAGATCCTCCTTGAATGGCGGATGCTCTTTAGATGAGATCCCTCTTGAATGAGGCGGAATGTCTTTAGAAGGCATCCCTCCTTGAATGGGTTGGGGATGCTCTTTACCTCGTATAGAAATTAAATTTAAATGTCAAAACATACTCTTCAAACTGATAAACAAATCTTGCCAGCCCTGGACATCCAACCAACATCACTTTCTTAGATTGTCTCAAACCTATATTGTAAGCAGTATCTAGATTCTCCTGTTGAAGAAGCTACCGGCCTGTGCAATATAAGTGCAACTTTATACTTAAAAAACTCACACCTATGCTCTGCTGAACGCCCATCCTTCAGTCGCAACACACGGTGCAGGTTCGTGCTTTATGTGAAAACCTGTTCGCAAATCATTCGTTATCAAAGACTACCTGTTTGATCAATACTTTGATCATGAACTCAATGTCTTTTAGACCTAAAATAATTGCTACTTTGATAATTTTAAGAATAAGAAAAATAATTACTTGGAGAAAACTCAGAAAATACTGAACTAAGAGTTGATTTAAATAATACTTAATAAAAAAAATGACTTTTGTACCCTTATAAAGATAGGTTTATTGCATCCGAGGAATGAACATTGCAGTTAGATGTCGAAGTATCCACTCGTACATGCGACTGAATAATAGAACCTCAGACTTTAAAAATTATTATATTTTATGTATTTGAAATATTCCTTTCTGCAATACAGATCAACGACCAATATATATACATGCGATATGTACATTTATATGTGCACGAAATATATGCAAATAAATGTTAAACAATAGTAAAATACGCTATATAATCGAGACAGATCCGCGCCCTATAAATATGTATATAAAGTAATTAACAATTTATGTTTCAGAATGTATATAAAATAAATTAAAATATTTCACAAAATATTAGCAGACTGGGTGATTTATAAGTTATCTAAAATCCGTACTGGAAAATTAATCAAATTTGAAATTTAAAAAAAATGTCGATTTGTCAGTGTGAGCACAACATACAAGACCAGCTGTTTACATTAACAGTTACTTTAATGCAAGTGAGTTGCCTATTAGTAAATAAATAATTCTTTTGTTGCAAATAAAATCGTGGCTGTTTAAAATAATAAATATTAAACTGATAAACGTTTTATATTTATTACCACTATATAATAATTGCGAAACTTCAAAAAAAATAATTATCTTAAATACAAGCTTACCTGCCAGTAATATCTAGCAACGATT
The DNA here is from genome assembly GCA_015478945.1 of Trachelipus rathkii. Taxonomy (NCBI): domain Eukaryota; kingdom Metazoa; phylum Arthropoda; class Malacostraca; order Isopoda; family Trachelipodidae; genus Trachelipus; species Trachelipus rathkii. The sequence goes on from JABUQX010032984.1 coordinate 8,438, forward strand.
CCAAACGATGCACCTAACAAATGCAATTTTTGCAGACGACACCTTGATGCTTTGATTAACAAAACATTAATGAATAGAATAATATATTCAGTAAATAAGTGATTAAAACACTCCTTTAAATACGTTTATCTTTACTAATATAATAATATATAAAAACAAGATCTCGTAGAGATTTATTTATACACTATTTGTGATTTTTTATAGCATAATAGCACTAGGAAGACAGATAGATGCGTTTTTATATTAAATGCTCAACAAAAAAGAATTATTTAATTTACTAATAGGCAACCTCACTATTTGCAATCCAATAGCGATTTATAACTGTTAATGTAAACAGCTGGTCTTGTATGTTGTGTTCACACTGACAAATCTACATTGTTTTAAAATTATCCAGTTTGTAAATGAAATTAATTTAGTTATCCCTTTAACTTATCAAAACACCATGTCTGCGGTATAGTCTTTTGTTGGAAATATCTTTATCTTTTAAATTTATATACATTCTTGAACTATAAACTTATTAAATATAATTTTTTATATACATTTTAAAACTCTCAGAGATATCTAAATTACATATATAAAATTAGAGTATTTAATTAAGATGGATCGTGAGCATAATTATATAACGCTATTACATACACATATACTGAATCGAAATATATATAAAATTGATCATAACACGTATCGCATGTAGAGTATATAAAATGGACAAAGTGCGAAAAGGCCTGATACAAGAGATTCCTCATGCAAAGTAAGTAATTCTATATAATGTTTATATAACTATAATTAAAATTTTAATACTGAGCGAATTCCTGTTCTATCATATTCAACTGCGCAATCATAGCTACGTAGGATCACCTTCGGCCACAATATACTACTGTGTGACTACCGGATGTTACATGGATTTGCATCAAACCACACTCTTTGGTAGAAACAAAGAGAAGTCTAGTCAAAAAGATTTTATAACATATTAAGGAGGTTTAAACGTGTCTGTAATTTTTTCTATTCAAGGTTTAATAAGAAAAAAGTAACTTAAATAAAAGAAAGCAATAAATTTACTTAAGGTCTTTAATAAAGACACTTGAAGCTTACTAAGTCGATCGAAGTATTATAGATAAATCAGAACATCCGTAAGGAGTCATTTTGGATACGGATGCTATTGATCCTGAACAGGTGTTTCACATAACAGCAACGATTATCTCCTGTCAAAACGTTGGTCCACTTAGTTAAGCGATTCTTATACAGAGAGATAGAGTTTACGCGTGAGCTTATAAGTGATATAACAGTTAATTCAGGATAGCTTACAAAAAATAGTCTAATATAATCTGTCAACAGTAGTCCGGAGGAATGAAGATATGACCACACTCTAGTCATTCAACAGGAGATCTAGATACTGTTCTTTATGGAAATTATTCCTCTGAGATCAAAGAAAAGTGAATAATTGGAGAATTGATGTCAAGTTGGGCCTGCACAATAGGATTTTATATATATCAGATTAATATGAATAGTAAGTTTAAGTTTTTGACATTTAATTATATTCTTTTCAACAATGAATAACATTACAAGCATCGCCCTCACCCCCATTCAAAGAGAGGGATGGCTCTTCTTTAAAACGAAAAATCCTCCGCTCCCGTTTCTAGAGGAGGGAATGACTCATCTTAAATGAGACTCCCCGCCCCCATTCAAAAAGGTTTAAGAGATGGCTTTTTACACTTAAAGAGCTCATTAATTACCTAACCGACCATCAAGGCAGGACTATAGCTCTTCTTAAAGAAGATCAAATACTCCATACCCCATATCTAAGGAGGTATGCTCTTACTTAATAGGCAATTCACCTCACGCCCCTAATCAAGAAGGTATGCTCTTCTTAAAGAAGGCATCACCTCCATTTCAAGAGTAATGGGAGCTCTTCTTAAAGAGCATCCCTGCCATTAAATTCTAAGGAGGGATGCTACTTCTTTAAAATAAGCTTAGTATCACCTGCACCATCTCTATGGTGACGACCAGCTTCATCTTACCAAAAGTTATTCGATTCTCAATCCGCCATATTCAAGAGGCGATGCTTTTCCTAATAAGAAGAAATCCAGTTTTCCATACCCCATTCAGAGAGAGGGATTTATGCATGTTTCCTAAAGAGCATACCCTTACTCTCTCCAATTTTTCGAGATTGTATGTGGCCTCGCTCTTTTTCTTAAAATGATGACAACCCTACCCCATTTTACAAGACGCGGAAGCGTCTATTCTATATGAGCATCCGCCGCCCTCTTGCACTTCAAGATGAGCTCATCTTAAAGAGACCCGCTCCCATTCAGAGGAGGTATAGCGCTATTTTCCGGTAAAAAGATAATACATAACACATTACCCAATTCAAAGGAGACGGATGTATCTTGCTCTTCGCAGATCCCTACCCTCATTAAGGAGGGATGCTGCTTCCTTAAAGAGCAATCCCCAGACCCCAATCAAGGGGGATTGTCGATCCCTCTTAACAGGTAGCATTTTTTAACCACCTACCCCATTCAAGGAGATGCATCATTCGATATAAACAGGAGTCATTCACTGCATATATTCATTTAACGGAGGGGATGCTCTATCTTTACATGCAAGAGGCATCCCCAGCCCAATTCTATTAAGAGAGATGCTCGGTCTCCATTCCCAATTAAAGCATCCCAAATGACCCCAAATTGGCCATTTCAGACCATTAGGTATGTGCTCTTCTTTAATAGAAGCATCCACTGCATCTATTCAGAAGAGGTATGCTGCTATATATAAAGAGCATCCACCGCCCCATATTTCGAATTGTTCAAGGGATCTGCACCCTCATTCGTCGTAAAGAGCCATCCCCGCCCTCATTCTAAGGAGGGGATTACTTTTGCGCTAAAATAGAGGGCATTTCCCTTTTCTGTAAAAACCACCAAAGTTCCTTTCTCCCAATTAAAGGAGGATTACATGCTCTTCCGCGTGTACATAGAACGACCCTGCTCTCGCCACCATTCAAGGATGGATGTCATCTTAAAGAGTGGCATCCCTTACGCTTACACTTCCCGCGAGGGATGCTCTCCTAAAGAAGCAATCCCCGACCCCAATTCAAGGAGGGATGCTCTTCTAAATGAGGCAATCCGTCTACCCCACTTCAACGACAGCGCATGCTACATGGTGCGTTAAAGGCGCAGGATCCGATACCTCCCAGGTTCAAGGTCAGTGATTCTGGCTCTGGTCTTAAATAGCTATCCCCGCCCATTCAAGAGGGAATGCTGCATCATAGATAGAACTCTAGCGCTCATTCCTCCGCCTCCCATTCAATTGAGAGGTGTTTCAATGCGTATCCTCTTCCTAATAGAGGTCATTCCCCCGCCACTCGACAGGGATGCGCGATTGCGTCTGCTTAATGATACGGACAATCCTGACTACGCGCCATTCTAAAGAGATTTGAACAAGCTGCAAATCTTTCTTTACAGGGCGCTGCCCAGCAATGATAAACTTTACATTTGGCTTTTTTTCTTTAATCAGCGGCAGTATATCGTTTACAAAATTCACAGCGTCCACATTGGGCGCATCAAATCCAGCTATTCCCCTACAGCGCGAGATCAATTGGGAGGGTCCCCGTATGCTGCTTCTTTAGGGAAGCAGCTATTTCCCCCACTACACTCCTATTCTTATATGGGGTTATGCTCCTCGCTAAGACAAGAGCATCCTTGCGTTGCAGCGTGTACCCCACGTATGCTTCTTTATACACCAATCCCTGTCCCAGTCAAAGGTAGGATGCCATACAGGATATTACGAAGCGATCCCTGCCCATTCAAGGAGACGATGCTGTTTCGCGTTTAACGAGCCTGAGTTTACGCCTACCCCATTCAAGAGGGATGCTCTTCTTAAGAGCGATCCCCGCACCCATTCAAAGGAGATGAGCTGCTCTTATGCTTAAAGAGGCTTCACCCCCCCCGAAATTCTACCCGGATCCGCTTCCTATAGAGAATCCTACCCACATTCAAGAGGGATGCTCTCTTAAAGAGCATCGCCTACCCCAATTCAAGGAAGGGATGCGTTTCCTTAAAAAGCCCTCCCCGCCCCATTTCAAGGGAGGGATGCTCATCTTAAAGAGCATCACCGAGCCCAATTCACAGCGGAGTGCCCATTCTTATATCAAGCCGTCAACTTGGCTCTAACCCCATTGCCAAGGAGGGATGCTCTGTCTTAAGAGCATCCCTTACCCCATTCAAGGGATTGGATGCTTGTCCTAAAGAGCATCCCCGGCCCCATTCAAGGAGGATGCTACATATGCGTTAAGAGCATCTACCCCCCCAATTCAAGGAGGGATTCTTATCTTTCTTCACAAGAAGCAACCCCTACCCCAGCCTTCAAGGAGGGCATTGCTCGATCTTAAAGAGCATCACCGCCCCATTCAAGGAGGGATGCTTTTCCTAAAGAGCATCCCGACCCTATTCAAGGAGGGATGCTCTTCTTAAAGAGCATCCCCACCCCATCAAGGGAGGGATTGCTCATCTTAAAGAGGCATCCCCGCCCCATATCCAAGGATGGAATGCTTTTCCTGAAGAAAGCAGTACTTAAAGAGGCATCTTTCTTAAAGAGGCACGCCTACCCAAATTCAAAGGAGGATGCTCTTCTAAAGAGCATCCCTGCCTCATTCAAGGAGGGATGCTCTTTTTAAAGAGCATCCCCGCCCATTCAAGGAGGGATGCTATTCTTAAAGAGCATCCCCGCCCCATTTCAATTAGGGATGGCTTTTCCTTAAAGGAGCATCCCTACCCCAATTCAAGGAGGATTACTCGTCTTAAGAGCATCCCCGCCCCATTCAAGAGGGATGCTCATCTTAAAGAGCATGCCCGCCCCGTTCAAGGAGGCCGATTATGCTTGTCCTACAAGAGCATCCCTACCCCTTTCAAGGAGGGATGCTCTTCTTAAAGAGCATCCCTACCCCATTTAAGGAGGGATGCTCTTTTAAGAGCATCCCCGCCCCAATCAAGGAGGGAGTGCTCTTCTTAAAGAGCATACCCGCCCCCCTATTCAACGAGGGATGCTCTTCTTAAAGAGCGTCCCTGCCTCATTCAAGGAGGGATGCTTCTCCTAAAGAGCTCCCCGCCCCATTGAAGGCGGGATGCTCATCTTAAAGAGCATCCCCACCCTCATTCAAAGAGGGGTGCTCATTTAAAGAGCATCCCCACCCCATTAAAGAGGGAGTGCTTTCCTAAAGAGCTCCCTACCCCCATTCAAGGAGGATGCCTTCTTAAAGAAGCATCCCTACCTCATTCAGGAGGATGCTGCGTTCGTTAAAGAGTCATCCCTCCCCCAATCAAAGAGGGATGCTCTTCTTAAAGAGCATCCCTTGTACCCCATTCAAGGAGGGATTGCCTCTGTAACTGACGACATTGCCTGCCCCATTCAAGAAGGGATGCTCATCTTAAAAGAGCATTCCCGCACCTCATTCAAGGAGGGATGCTTTTTCTAAAGAGCATCCCTTACCCCATTTTCAAGGAAGGAGATGCTCTTCTTAAAGAGCATTCCCGCCCCATTTAAGGAGGGTATGCTCATTCTTTAAAGAGCCGCATGTTCCCCGCCCCAGTTCAAGGAGAGATGCTGTTTTGCTTCTACAAGAGCATCCTACCCCATTCAAGAAGGGATGCTTTCCTAAAAAGCATCACTACCATTCAGGAGGGACTCTTCTAAAGAGCATCCCCGCCCCCAATCAAAGAGGGTAGGCCTCGTTCTTAAAGATATATCCCATCCCCAATTCAAGGAGGGCGGATGCTACCTTCTTAAGAGCATCCTGTGCGCTCAGTTCAAGGAGGGTAGCTCTTCTTAAAGATTAACCCCGCCCCATTCATGGAGAGATCTCATCTTAAAGAGCATCCACGGCGCCCATTCAAGGTAGGATTGCTTCTTCCTAAAGTTGGAGCATCTCCACCCCATTTCAAGGAGGACTGCTCTTGCTTAAAGAGCATCCCCCCCCGGGCCCCCAAATTTTTTCCCCAAAAAAAAGAGGGATGTTCATTGTTATAGAAGAGTAATTCCCCGCCCCAGTGTTAAGACGTTCCAGAAGACCCTCGCAATTTTCTTTTCGCTAGAAGTAGCATCCCCCTACCCCACTTCTAGGAGGTTCTGGCTGTTTCTTTTTAGGAAGATGCCTCCCTTCGAGCCCCATCAGACATGGTGGCGAGGCTCTTTGTCGTTAAAGGCATTCACTCCCGCCCAATCGTATTATGCCTGGTATCCGCTCTATAACTTAAAAGAGGCATCCCTCTTCCCGAGTTCAAGGGAGGATGCTCCTTACTTAAAATAAACGCATCCTACGCTCCAGTTCCAAGCACGGAGCGTGAAAAGAAATGAGCATCCTTACTTTCTCTAAATCATCCCATGCATTCCCAATAATGCATAGGTCCTAGGGGATGCTCTTGTCTGTATAGGAGAGTCATTTTCCCTAACCCAATTCAAGGGGGATGCTTTCTAAAGAGCATTCCTCCTGCCTTCGTTTCATATTGCAAAGGGGAGTCCCTCTTCTTAGAAGAGCATGACCCCGCCCCATTGACAAGCGAGGATTGCCCTCATCTAAAGAGCCCCCACCCGCCCCATTGCAAGGAGGGATGCTCATTTCCTAGAGGAGCATCCCTACCCCATCGAAAGTAGGTAGCTCTTCTTAAATAGAGTTAGAACATCCCTCCGGCCCCATTCAAGGAGGGCCCACTAGTCGCTCATCCTTGAATAAAGAGCAATCCCGCCCCATTCAAGAGGGATGCTTTTCCTACACCACGAAGAAATACCCTCCACACACAACTCTCTAGAGCGGTCCCAGGAATGCTCTTCTTCCAAAGAGCTATCCCTACCCCATTCAAGGAGGAGCTCTTCTTAAAGGATCCCCGCCCAAGACAAGGGGGATGACCCATATCTCTCACAAGATGCCATCCCTTAGCCCCCATTGTAAGGAGCGATGCTTTCTTAAAGAGATCTCCTATGCCTTACCACCTACCAGGAGGACGACTCGCTCTTAGCTAATTCGTAATTGCGAGCATCCATCCGGCCTCCTCGTGACCATGCCGCAGGAGAATGTCACCTCTTAAAAAGAGCATCCCCGCCCCATCAAGGAAGGGTTGCGTTTTCCTAAAGAGGCATCCCATACCCCCATTCAAGTGATGGGATGCATCTTCTTATAATGACGAACATCTCCCACCTCACCGTTCGAAGGAAGGGAATAGCTCATACTTAATCAAGAAATCCCAGCCCAATCAAGGTAGGGAGTAGTCTTTTACCCTAAAAGAATGCACCTCGCACTTACCCCTTCAAGGCATGCAATTAATTGTCTCATCTCACTTAAAAGAGGGGCATCTCTGACCCCACATTTCAATCGAGGTGAGGATCGCTCTCTCCTGTTTAAAGAGATCCCCGCCCCAATACTCTAAGGAGTAACCCTGCATTTCTTGAACGTTAGCATCCCTACACCCATTACAAGGAGGGATGCTTGCTTTTTGATAAGAGCATCCACTGGAAATGCCATGCCTCATTCAAGAAGGATTTGCGTGTGTTCTGTAAAAGAAAGAACATTCCCCCGCCCAGATGTTAAGGGAGGGATGCTCATTCTTTAAAGAGCAATCCCGCCCCATTTACAAAGAAGCGATGCCTTTTCCTAAAAGAGGGCATCCGCCCCATTCCATAGGGTTATATGGGTTTAAAATGCTCTTCTTCTACCAAAATGCATTTCACGCCCCACGCATTCGACAGGTATGAGAGCTCGATCGTTATCAAGAGTCATCTCCCGTCGCCGCATTCATATGAAAAAATGCATCTTTCCATTCCATTTAAGAGTTGCATCCCTACCCAATCAAGAGGGAAATGCTCTTTTTGTTTAAAGTAGCATCCCTACCCCATTCAAAGAGGGAGCTCTTCTTAAGAGCATCCCTACCCCATTCAAGGAGGATGCTCGTCGTTAAGAGAGACATCACACGCGGCGCCCATCCAAGGTGTGGATGCTCTCTTTTCAAAAGAGCATCCGCTACCCCATTCAAGGAGGAATGCTCTTCTTAAGACGCTATGGAGCCCTAGTTTCTTATTCAAGGTCATAGGGATGGCTGCTTTTCTATAAGATGACCACGTCCCACGCCATCATTTCCAAGGCGTATGGGATCTTCATCTTGAACGAAAGGGATCCCCCGCCCCATTCAAGGAGGGAGTTGCTTTTCGTCTTAATTAGACGCATCCGGCTACCCCCATTCAAGGGGCGGATGCTCATTATTAAGAAGCATCGCCTTACCCCATTAAGGAGGGATTGCTCTTCTTAAAGAGCATTCCTACCCCATTCCATTCAAGGAGGTATGCTCTTCTTAAAGAGCATCCTTACCTCCAATTCCCAAGCGCCCGAAAATGCGTCTTCTTTATCAAGAGCAACCCTGCCTTCATTCAAGGAGGGATGCTTTCCTAAAAAGCATCACTACCCCCCGCATTCAGAGGATGCCTCATGCTTAAGAGCATCCCCGCCCCATTCAAGGAGGGATGCTTTTCCTAAAAAGCATCCCTACCCCCCATTCAAGGAGTGATGATTTTCCTAAAGAGCATCCCTAACCCCATTCAACGGACTTGGATTGGCTTCCTTCTTAAAAAGTAGAATCATCCTATACTCCACATTTCTAGAGGGAGGCACCTGCTAACTGGAATACTCCTTAGAGAAGAAGAATCCTCCCCCGCTCCAGTGGATCAAAGTAAAATGGCATGTCATAGGCCTTAAAGTATCATACCACCCTCCCCAGTCCCGTATATTCAAGGCAGGGATGCATCGGGTGGTTGTTTGTCCTTAAAGAGCCAGAATGCCATAACACCCAGGAAAGCCCAGGCGTATGAAATCTCTTCTAAATTGAGAGCATTCCATTAATCCCCATTTCAAAGGAGAACTGCTATAACTTATTATATTATGTTTCATCCCCCGCATCCCAATCCCATGGAGGGATGTCTTCTTCCTCTTAATAGGCGCCAGATCCCGTACCCTCATTCAAGACCGATGTCATCGCTCTACCATAAGAAAGGAGACACACCACTAAGCTTTCCTATTTAAAGTTAGAGAGGAGATTACTCTACTCTAAGAAGAGCACCCCCGCCCCCGAGTACTTCAAAAGGAGATAGCCAAGGCCTCCCTTCAGTAAGAAAGAGGCTCCTCCCTCTCCCCCAAATCCAGAAGGGATGGCCCATCCTCCCTTAAATAGAGAGCATCCGCTTGCCCTTACAAAATTACACTATGAGTAGAAGAGGCCCATGCCTCTTCCCTTAAAAGAAGCAATCCCCCTGACATCCCCCAATTCACAAGGGCAGATTGCCATCGATCGATCCTTAAAGAAGATTGAATTCGTTCACCCACCAAATTCCTCCCTAACCTATGAATAAGGGGTGCTATTCTCACGTTAGAATCCTGTCAAAATTCCGGAGTAGCGTAGATGAAGTCCCTCCTCTAACGATGAGAAACTCAGGCCTTCACACGCGCACTGGTAAGGTATGTCAAATCCATGAAGAAAGATGTACCTCTAGAACAGTCCCCTCTTTCCAGTGTGAGGAGAGTGTCCTATTCTTAGGCAGCCAGTACCCGAACCCTGAGTCGACCCGACTTACAACAACTCGTAGAAGTGCGCCCACTGCCATCTCCTTTAAATAAGAGCTTATCCCGTGAGTGAATACCTAGAGAAGTCCCCTCCTTAATAGGGCGATTGATCCTAGGTAGAATATACCTAGAGAAGTTCCCTCCTTTGAAATAGCGGCATGCCCTTATTGTAGGTGAGATTGAACCAGACGAGAATTTCCCCTGATGAAATAGCGGCTATGCCCGTGAGTGTGGATAATTACCTAGAGAAGTTTCCCCTCTAAGAATAGGGCTATTTGCCCGTGGGGTCTGAATTACCCAGAGAAGTTCCCCTCCTTGAATAAGGGCTATGCCCGTGGGTGTGAATACCTAGAGAAGTTCCCTATCTTGAATAGGGCTATGCCCCTGTGTGAAGTATGAATATTACCTTGAGAAGTTCCCCCCCTGCCGAATAGGCATGCCCTGTCAGGTGTGATATTACTAGAGAAGTCCCCTCCTTGAATAGGCTATCCCGTGCAGTGGAATTACCTAGCCAGAAGTTCCGCTCCTTGGAATTAGGGCTATGCCCTAGTTGTGAATTACCTTAGAGGAAGTTTCCCCTGCTTGAATAAGGCTATTTGCCCCGTGAGGTGCTGAATTACCTACAGTTTGTAAACAGTTCCCCTCCTGAATAGGGCTATGCCCGTGAGTCGTGAATTACCTAGAGAAAAATTCCCCCTCCTTGATAATAGTGCTATGCTCGTTGATGTGTGAAATTACCATAAGGAGAATTACCCCTTCTGAAGAGGCCTAGTGTGCCTGTGAGTGTGAATTACCTAGAGAAGTTCCCCTCCTTGAATAGGGCTATGCCCGTGAGGTGTGAAATTACCTAGAGAAGTTCCATTCTATGAATAGGCTATTCGCGTGAGGTGTGAATTACCTAGAGAAGCTTCCCCTCCTTTGATTAGCTATGCCCGCACTGAGGTGTGAATTACACTTAGGAAGTTCCCCCTCGAATAGGCTTATGCCCGTGAGGTGTGAATACCTAGAGAAGTTTCCCCTCCTTGAAAAGCTTTGCCCGTAGTGGTGACCTTATCCTAGAGAAGTTCCCTGATTGAAAGGGCTATGCGCCCGTGAGGTGTGAAATACATAGAGAAGTTCCCCTCTATTAATAGCGCTAGCTATGAAGGTGTGAATTACCTAGAGGAAGTTCCCTGCATATGAAAATAGTCTATGCCCGTTAATGTGAAGTTATCCAGAGAATTTTCCCTTGATTGAATAGGCTTATGCCCAGTGAGTGTGATATTACCTAGAGAAGATTCCCCTCCTTGAATTGGGCTTGCCCGTGAGGTGTGAATTTACTAGAGAAATTCCCCTCCTTGAATAGGCTATGCCCCGTTGAGGTGTATATAATTACCTAGACCGAAGTTCCCCGTCCCAATCCGTTGAATACGGGCTATGCCTTCGGTAAGTATGAATTAAAGCCGAGAAATAGAAGTTCCGCCTCCTTGAATAGGGACTCATGCCCGTGAGGTGTGTATATTACTAGATGAAGCTTCCACTTTTAACGTAGGGCTATGCCCTGTGAAAGGATGGATATACCCTAGAGAAGTCCCACAATCGCTTTGACATAGGGCTATCTCCGTGAGGGTCGATTAATTAACCTATGTAACGAATGTCACCTCCTGAATTAGGCTATGCCCGTGATGGTGGATAAATCCTAGTGACTATTCACCTCCTTTTAAATGTGCTATGCCCAATGCAGGTGTGAAATTACCTAGAAGATTTCCCCACAAGTAGTAAATAGCTGTTACTGTCTTCCCTGTGAGTGCTTAAGTGAATTACCTAGAGAAGCTTCGCGCCCTCGATTCTCAGAGTAGGGCTCAGCCCTGGACCTGCGTGCGACATTACCTAGAGTGAAGTGTCCCCTCCTGAACCTAGAAGGCT
>JABUQX010032985.1:0-12500 GCA_015478945.1 Trachelipus rathkii
AACGCAAAATTACGCAGATGAGCACAGACGCAGGCCTTTAAAGTGGGAGATTAAAATTCAGCAGAAAACACAGAAGACTGGAAGAAGAGTTCCATACAGAACAGATGTGGGTGGAAAGAAGGAAGCACCGCATGCGAACTAGCCTGGAGTACCCACATAAAACACAAAAACTCATGTGCGAACAGCCACCCCTATACTACCTGAGGGCGACGTAAAGGTGGAGGTACGCGAGTGATAAGCTCCCTCGAGCACCTGCCGCTGCGTTGTACCTATAGAAAGAGAATTAAAGCACCAACAATCGCGCCGCAAAAGTAGGGTCAAGAAACTGGAAAGTGCAGCAGAACAGTTTATAAGCCTTTGGGCCTTTCTTTGACTCGACCCTATCCCAAAAGCCCGCCGTGTGAAACCAGAGCCCCCAGATATGCAGAGCAGTACCCATACAAGGGCGGATGAGGCCCTTGTATAGCTGGAGCAGCTAAGGAGAGAGAAAAAAAAAAGTCTCGCACTTATCTAAACAGAACTCCCAGTATCTTTGAGGCCGCCCTAGCACGCCGTTGTGATGTGAGGTTTTCCAAGACATTTTTTTTTATGTTAAGGCCAAGATGTTTATATTGTCAACAGGAGAGACAGAGACCGTTGAAAAGAGATAGGAAATTGGAAAATACCACTGTAGAGAGGGAGATTTGTAGAAGGTGAGTTTTTAACGGAATTGAATTTTCACAAAGGTTGAGACGGACCCCACCGGATTCATCCAGCAAATTATCAGCAGAATAAATCGGAAAGATTAAGACGGGAGGCAATTCTAGAAGTTAAAGAAGGAGCATGTAATTGAAAATGAGTTGAAGAATTGAAGGGTCGAGTCCTGGCATGAGTGAATTAAGGTTAGATGTGCAGGTGAGAGACATTAATGAAAAGTAGGAATAAGTAGAGAATAAGACTGAACCCTGAGGAACACCACTATTAACAGAAAAAGGACAAGAAGAAGTTCGCCCCCATCAACCAACAGCCGATATTGAAGCGATTTGAAAGGAAACTAGACATAAGTAAGCCCAAAGAGAAGGAGGAACCAAAGGAGGGGAGCTTGGAGAAAAGTGACGCGTGCCATACCCGGGTCCAAATGCTTGGATATGGTCAAGCGCCACCACGCAAGTCTCCCCGTAGTCCTAAGGGCGGAAACCAAAAATCAGTAAGATAGGAAAGTATATCGCCAGTTAGACCTCGAGCGCCGGAAAGCCCGTACTGGCGATCGGAAAGAATGTGATGAGATTCCAGCATGATCTAAGAAATGAGTTTGAGAAAGGTTTCAAAGAATCTTAGATAGTAATGCCAAAGTTAAGAGCCTATTTAGGGCGATAGTTAGAAGATCAGAGAACGCTTCCTTGTTTCGGAATAGGTTGGACATGAGCGTGCTTCCAACACTGAGGGAAAGGTAGTATTGAGGACATAGAGAAAATATAGTGACACGAGGGGTGGGGATAGCACGGAAAGCACACTCCCTCAAAACTCGGGGGAGGAATGCCATCCGGGCCACCCGCCTTCTCAACGTTCATAGATTTCAGAGCCCATGCACCCGATCGAATGTAATCACAGCCAAAGGCATAGGACACTTGAGAGACGCAGAAGGAGTGAGGAGATGAGGAATGCCAGAATCGTCCAGGGTTGAGTTAGAGGAAAATAGCAAGGCCGAAGAGATTGGCGCTTTTCAGTTGGAGACAGAATTTAGCAACAGACCATCAGAGTGAAAAGAGAGGAAAGACAGATTTACAGAAGTGTTAGAGATGTTTTTGCAAGAGGCCCAGAAAGATTTCAGTAGGAGAACCAAGGAGGTTAGCGCACTTTCGTTTGATGAAAGCCCGCTTGCTCGTCAAGAGTATCCCTGCAACGATTATTTCTAGCAGAATGATTAGCCAAGAGTGATAGGGAGAACGAGAATTTTTCCACTCCCGATACGCACTGTCTCTAGCCTGATGGCCAGAAAGAAACAAGCACGATCGAACCATGGATTATGAGCAGAGAAAGATTTAGTCGAAGAGGGAATTGAACCTTGCTCATCCCATCAACGATTACAGCTCCCACCTAATCGCGCAGAAGTCGAAGCGTCACCAGAGGACAAGCAGTCATTCCAATTTAGTTAGCGTAGAAGCAAACGCAGGCCCCCCAATCGGCCGATCAAAGTGCCAGAAAAAACGAGTAGGCAGAGGATGGGCTGTTGGAGAGAAAGTATTAAGTTAAGAAGTATAAGGTTGTGGTCAGATACCGATAGGAGCAAAAGTGGTGTATTTTAAGAGAGAAGGACTAGTTGGTGAAACATAGGTCAAGTGTGTTCAAGAATTGGTAGGGACGATCCGGAATGTGTGGGTTCTTTAATTTGTTGCTCCAGATCTTGAGAATGTGAATGATTCGGCCTCCTCCCACCTAAACGGTATGAGAGGACCCCCAACCATTCAGTGTTGGTACATTAAATCCCCTAAATAGAGGACTCAGTATTTGGATGAGAGATATAACAGTCTCGTGAGAAGTAGTAAGATATCAAAAAAGGCGTGATAAAAATCTTTTCTGTTAGGAGAACAGTAGCAGAAGCACAAGATTATTGTAGTAGAGAGAAGAAATTAAGCCACAGAACATCGAAGTTGGAGATTCGAGATTCTCGAGACGTGTTACAGGCAGGTGTTATGTTTACATAGGCACAACTCCACCCTTTAGACGGAAATTATGAAATAAGTTATAGTGGATACATTAAACGAGTTAGAGGATGAATTCTTAGCCATCTGTTGTCTCAGCAGGAGCAAAATGTTAGGGGTTAATTAGAGAGTGGTATTTCCACGGATTGCAGAATTAGTTTAAGCCGGGAATGTAGTAAAGTCTATAGAAAGCCCGCGCCTGTGCAAAACTGCCATTACACACGGCACACACAACCACACCAAACCAAAAAACAACAAAGACAAACAGACCAAAAAAAAAAAAAAACAGGTTAAAATTATTCACACACTAAAAAAAAACTTAAAGTTAAAAACTTAAAACCGTGTTTATAATAAATATGTAATATGAAAAATTTAATAAGTTTAAAAACCCTCACACACTCGCACACACCCACAAATTTACGAAAAAAAAAAAAAATTACAATTATTCAACAAAAAACTAGATTCATGTATTAAATTAAAATAATAAATTACTAAAAACGTAGGTGCTGTGTTAAAACCTGTTTTTAAAAAAAAAAAAAAAAAATAGAAACACTCAAAAGCTTAGTTAAAAAAGACTACGTAAAAAAAAAAAAAAAAATATACCGAGTACTATCTAAACTACTTATTGCACAATTCTAAAAACAAAGTACCCCTATAGGAAGAAAAGCTTACTTAATATCAAAGATTTAAAAGTTTCAAAGTTTAAAAAATTTAAAACGGATATGCTTATCTTTTAAAAGGATGATCAAATTCTTCAAATATTAAATCCATAGAAGTTAAAAACAATTAAAACCGGAAACGTTCAATGTACAAATTACACTTAGAGGCAAAATAACTAAAACATTAGATAGATATTAGAAGTGGAGTTTAGAATTTACATGTAATTGTGAGGTTAGTAAAGAAGAAGAAAAGTGAGTGAAAAGTGTATAGCTAAGGTAATATTATTTCCTTAACTTTCGCTTCTTTTTACTTTCTTATTGTGCCAGACTCTTCTACCAAACTTCTGATGGTTTACAAATATCGTCTTCAAACTGTAAAAAGATATGCATGCACAAACGAAAGTCTTTAGCTGTCATGCAACATTCCAAGATATCAACAAAAAACAAAGCATAAAATTTTAAAGCAACATCTTGTAAGCAATTCCAAAATTAAGATATTTCTTCGATCAGTTGGTTTTTGGGTAATATCAAGCACAAAAAACAAAAAAAAAGCCAAGAACAAAACCCTGGAAAGAATATATATTGAATTAATGCAATGTATATGCTTTGCAGGATGAATTAAATTATTTAAAAAAAACCTTCAGACTTTCAAAATTATTATTCGAATAATTTATGATGATTGTAATTATTTCCTTAATTTAGGTATGACTTACTTTTATAATCTAATATTCAAAACATGAAGTCTTACTTTATTATATTTTATCATTTCAAAACTTCACATTCATTCACCTTTTTATTCAATTAAATATAAATTCCCAAATACCTATTAATGAGGGTTTTGTGGTATATTCATATAAATTCCTCTCTACAGTTTCCTGAACTGTCCTTTGGATAGATTTAATTCTTCCAGAGATGCTTTCAAATATAATCTTCCAGAGATACTTTCAAATATAATCTTCCAGAGATACTTTCAAATATAATTTTTATTTTCTTCTAAAATGATTCCTACTGCTATGTAAAAGCTTTCCAAAATATTCCCAAAATACAAAATAAGATTTAAACATATATCTAATTAATATTTATAGATAATCCTTCTTATCAGATCTGGAATGAGAAAAAGACTTATAGTATCTATATAAAACCCAATACTTAAAAATGAAAAAGCAAATAATAATTTATTGAGAAAAGTCGAATTTCAAGACAATACACTTGTTTACTTGTTGTAGTAAGGGTTGTTATTCCTTCCTTCGCATTTTTAGGAATGAATTCCACCTAACACTAATAATTACTCAATTATAAGGAAGGGGATACAGTCTCCCTTTCAGCACCACCATGCAAGTCTCCCAGTAGTTCCTAAGAGCGGATAACCATAAATCAGTTAGATAGGAAAGTATATCCCCAGTAGACCTCGAGCGCTGAAAGCTGTACTGGTGATTGGAAAGAACGGAATGAGTTTCCAGATGATCCAAGAAGTTGGAGTTGAGAAGGGTTTCAAAGATCTTAGATAGATTACAAGTGAGAGCTATAGGGTGATAGTTAGAAGGATCAGAGCGGCTTCCTTTTTTCGGAATAGGTTGGACATTTGCGTGCTTCCAACACTGAGGGAAAGTGCTAGTATTGAGACATAGAGAATATAGTTGAACCAGGGGTGGGACAGCACTAAAGCACTCTCCCTCAAAACTCAGGGAGGAATGCCATCCGAGCCACCTACTTTCCTAATATTCATAGATTTCAGGATTAAAATTTAACATGATTGTTCTGTCATCTTGCATTCTAATTGGAATAAAAAGGTTGCACTGGTTAATTTTGGTTTAATTATATGCATAATTTGGTTAATTTTGGTTTAATTATATGCATAATTTCATAAATTTACGGGGGTTATAGGATGATACCATAGGTATATTTAGTTATGAAAATAGCTTTTCTGTTCTTCGTTATCATTTAAAGAATCAAAAACAAAAGCAAGTACAGTATGCTATAAAATTTCCTTTTAGTATTCAATTTCATGTTTTTAAACACCTTTTTTTTTTTTTTTTTTTTTTACATGGTACCACACTCACGCACGGGCAGGGCCCTTTTGTAGGAAAAACATGAACAAAACAAAACAGACAGAAACTAAAAACTCACCCAAATCCTTGTGCACTGCAATTCCCTAAGGTGGGCGCAAATGTGGGCCTTAAAGAGAGGTAGATTTAATACTGATGAAGGCAAGGAGTTCCACAAAACAGAAGGGCTGGAAAGGAGGCACCACAAAGAATGAGCCTATGTTATTAAACAATTCATTAGTTAATCTTACTATGCCAGATATTGAACTTACAAAACAGAACTTGCTTTTCACTTTTTTTATTATTAAGATCTGAAATCCTAAATTATATCATTAAAATGATTATATATATATATATATTATAATATATATATATATATATAATTATATATTTATATATTATAATATATATATATATATATATATATATATATATATATTATATATATATTATATATAATTTATATATATATAATATACGGTATTATATATATATATATATATCTAGTATATATACTATTATATATATATATATATATTATATATATATATATTATAATATATTATTATATATACGCGATAATATATATATATATATAATATATAATATATATATATATATATATAATATACACACCACACACACAAAATGTTCAAATGGAATGTGTTGGTGCAAAGAAGATTTGAAAAGCTAGCCTATTTCTTCAGGGGAAAAATTACATATATAATAAGACAAGAACGTATTTTTGAGTCAACAATGTCAAAATATGTACTATGTCAAAAACTTCTGAAAATTGTCAAGCTGATCACATATAGCTATATGCTTATAGCACTAGAATGTTATAACTATCTGAATAGCATAGTTGCTTTTTAATTCCTATGTAATATTATAAATTTTCCTAAAATATATTTTTAACTTTAAAAGTTTTCATAACCCCTGTGATCATGAGTGAATTTACTTTCTCTGTGTGTGTGTTGTTCTGTTTTTCATTTGTATATATTTTATATTTTTGGATTCTAAAATTTTTATATATCAGAGAAAATGAAATTCAATGGATTATAGTAGGTGGGTGTAACTACCAGAATTTCAAACTTTGTTCATTAAATTGTAAAGAAATATTTTTATAAGATTAACACATTTGTGGGATAATTCATAGGATTGATTTCTGCATGTATTTTTATAAGGTTGAATTAGCCATTCATGACTTATAATAAATAGCCTATATATAAATGGGTAATGTTCCATCCATCCACAGGGTTGATTAATTGGACTGAAACTAAAGTTGAAAGAGAGGTCAAATTTACCCCACTCTTCAATAAAAAAAATATTGTGGAAATTTTTTTTTTTTTCATTTTCTCAGAGTATAAAAAGGTAATTAGTGGATTTTAAGAGCTTAATAGAAACTTTTTTAGAACTTTTCTGAAAGTTATTAAGCTCTTTCTTTTTTAACAAATATCCTTTTATATTATTGAATATTATCATTATAATAATTTGTTAGTAATTATGGAAGTTACCTCCTATTTTATATAATTTATTGGTACATCCAAATTGTATAAATATTGAAATATATAATATAAAACTGTATGTGTATCTATGTTATTAAATCATTAATTGTAATTTCTCTATTTTGAATAAAAATTTTGAATGAATGAGTTATAAGTAGGTAAATATTTATATAGTTAGAGATTGGTAATATTAATTTTAATGAATTGTATATATATATATATAATATATATATATATATATATATATATATATATATATATATATATATATATATATTATATATATATATATATATATATATATTTAAATAAAAAATAAAATATAAATATATATATAGTTAATATACGATAATTATTAATTTTAATGGATATTATATCTTTAAATTTTTTTTCATTGTAAATATATATATATATATACGTTATATATATATATATATATATATAATATATATATAATATATATATATATATATATATATATATATATATTATATAAGTATTATATTATTAATTATATATATATATATATATATATGTATATATAATATTATATATATATTATATATATATGATATAATATATAATTAATTTATATATAATCATTCTATATAAATATATAATATATTATATATATATATATACGGTAGTTAGAGATTGGTAATATTAATTTTAATGGATATTTCTCTAATTTTTTTTTTTTTTTTTTTCATTGTGAAACTTTTTTTTTCTCAAAAACTGATAAAAATGTTAATCTTTATAGACTCGTCTGAAAACACTAGATGGCTTTGATAATAATTTATGATTACTCAATATTGTTTATTTTAAAGGATTAAAACTTATAATTAGATTGCTTAAAAAAAAAAAAAAATCTCAACATGATATTTTCTTAATCTGATCAATAGGGTACTGTTACCTTCTTGGAATATTTTTTGTAAAATATAAATAACTTTCATTTCACATGATCTAGGCCTATTTGATACTTTCAGCATAAGTTTCTGAGCATGATAAATAGTATATGATTATACCCGCTAATAGATGCTTTAAATATAGAGACTTGGTATAGTTTATCTACAGTATATTTATAATCTATCTATTATATATCATATATATATAATATATATTTATATATTAACTAACATTAATAGTTGCACCGTTACCTCTATTAAGTATATATTAATTATAAATATTATATATCTATACTCATTAATATACTATTTTATATTTAATTATATATATAATATTATTATATATTATATATTATATATATATTATAATATAATCTATATATACATATATATATTATATATATATATATAAGTGATATATATATATATATATATATATATATATATATATATAATATTTATAAAATCATATGCACATAATTATGTGCTGTATAGGTACGGTATATTTGTAAACAATAGGTCTAGACAAGACATGCTTTCATTTGCATATTCAACATTTTTTTTTTTTTAAACCTTTGTTTATTTCTTTTTTTTGTCAATTATTGTGGGAAAAGGCATAAAATTCATCAAAATGGGGAAAATTTTTTTTATATTCGAATCAATGACCAACATGTTTTGGCACATGCAGTGTTTGTGTGTGCAATTCAAAAGGAAGTGAAGAAAATAGAATATTGTTCCATACTTTTTTACCAGCAAAATACATGTAAGAATGAGTATAGCTGTTAGGTCTAGTGTTAGAGAGATGGACAAAAAAAGGATGAGATGTTGTGCAAAGACATTATGCATAAGCTCGCCTCAAAAGGGGAGGTATATGATCAAAAAGTTCAGAAGAGTAGTTGTGTTTGTTGTATTAGGAATAGTATAAGTAGAGAGATGCAACAGTTCAATAGAGAAAAATAAATTGAAGAAGTGTGTCCATGAGAATGAGCATGTAAGCAAAATAAAATCTTACTCATCCACCCTTTCAATATAGCTTTTTGAGTTAAATCACCCAAATATGTATTGAATACTCCTTGCAAGGACAAAATTACACCCATTGTGGAATAAATAATGGGATGGTGTGATGTGTAGTTCTTGATATTGAATGGAATGATATCCTATAATTTTTTAACAAGTGATATCCTATAATTTTTTAATAAGGCTGCATGATTAATAATAAGCATGTGTCAATGTTGTTAGTAGGTGAATAATGTCCAAATAATATATTTATTAATGTAACAATCATTGATTTATAATAAGCAAGAGAATGTTTAATATTTGAAATGTTTAATAATTAAAAATACACTTAATAATATTTAAATGTTTTATATTTAAAAACACTACACTTGTCTAAGTCAGAAACCCGATATTTATTTTTACTTATAATAATAGTAATAAATAATTATATGAAAAGTAATATATTTCGTGTTTATTGTCTTTGAAGTCATAAAATCTAACTTATTTTGATGGCATATCAGTCGAGGCTTTATTTACTGACTCAAATTCAATTAAACTTTTCAACTGATAATTTTCCGACTTCAGCTAAGAATTTTCTTCACAATTCCTTCTCCTGTTAAAAAATTACTGATTATAATTATAATTTGATAGCTTTAATTTATATTCTGCGACTACAATTCAGTTAATATTTTAGACTGACTTGAAAATTCTTATTCAGTTATGCAAAATCTTTGAATTTCACTTTCAGGCATCTCTTTTTTTAATGTTGGAAAAACTCAATAAATTGGGACCATATTCTCTCTTTAAATTACTAATCATTTAGCACTTGCAGGCAAGGTGTGGAGTAGGTAATTTTTTTTTTTTTGCACCCTTCAATTCTGGCTCCCATCATTTTAAAATAGGTAGCTTGCTCTGGGTTCATCATTGCAAAATAGGGATCCACTCCAGCTCCAAGCTCATTTATTTTGAAGGGTTTTTTTTTTTGTCTTGCGGGTATTTTTTCTTACCGGCTTCAAAGCTTTGCTATAGGTATTGTTACCAATATGCTTGCATTTTTCATATACCCTTTAACAAATATTAATGTTTTGAAGATTGATCTTTATTACAAAAAAAAAAATGTATTGTTATTGCAATTTTCCAATTTCCAGGTAATCATTTGGATATATATATATATAATATATATTATTATATTATAATATATATATATAATTATATTAATAATATTTATATATATATATATATATATATATTATTATATATATATTATATATAATTATATATATATATTATATAAATATATATATAGTATATTAATATATAATATATATATATATATAAATATATATATATATATATATATATAAGGATATATTATATTAGTGAGTGGGACGTATTAATCGTCATTCGTCATCTCATCGGCAATATCGGCATATTTTTTACATCGTCATCGTCATCGTCAATTTGCAAATTTTGCCGATTAATTGAACAAAATATTAAGAGTCTAAAAATAATTAAAACCATAATAATAATAATAAGTAATAATGAATATAATAAATAAAATAATAATATAATAATAATATAATAACAATAATAATGAAATAGTAATTACTAATATAATAATAATAATAATAATTTAAATATAATATATATATTATATAATATATAATTATATATATATATATATATATATTATATTATATATAGTATACTATATATTATTATATTATATATTATATATATATATATTATATCTATATAGATATATATATATATATTATATAATATATAAATACTTATTATATATATAGTATATATATATAATATATATATATATATTATATATTATATATATTAGTTAATATATATATAATATATATAACCTATATAATATATAGGTATGTAGAACATTCCAGTGCCTAATGGTTCGCCTTTCTGTTAAGCGTTCATATCCACACTCATCCTCGCAGACAACATTCATTCACATACTTTATCACACCCTCTTCTAGACAACATCTTACAGACATCCCTATCCCTTAATATCCTTACGTGTAGGGAGAAAATATTGCCCCACACGTTGTCCTGCGTTGTCGTAGAAGGCGAACCTAAGGGATGTTGGTAGTTTAGGTTGGCTGCTACTACCGACTTATCTTTGCCAGGAATGGCAAATGCATGCTCGGAGCCAAGGTCGTGATCGCAGTACCGCGGGCCCCCTATTTCCTATCCTTCTTTTTCGAAATGTATTGGATCCCGTATCTGTTAAAAATTTTGCTGAAATTCAGACGGAAATAAAAATTGTTTAAGGAAAATTGGGAAACGGAAAAGAAGAGGGTTGAATGGATGTTATTTAGAAAGGGGAAATTTGATTTTCTCGGCACCTGGAAAAAAGATGAAAGGAAACGGTAAAATGAGGGTGTGGTGTGAAATGTGTTTGTGGTTGCTGTGGAAAGGAATGAGAGGGGGATATAAGGATTTGCAATTCTGATGAGTGAGTGGTGGTAGAGAGCTATGGTAGATTTTGGTGTTGTGTGAATGGCTAGAAGTCTGAAAGGTTAAATTTTTAGTTTGAAAGGTCAATTGCGTGTGGTTGCGACATATTGATCCTCTGAGGTAATGTTGAAAAGAGTACCATTTTCTGGATAATCTCGAGATGTTTTGGATGGGGCGAATAGGAGATTTCAGTTCATTTGCACATATCTGCCCATTAAAGATTTTTTTTTTCAGTTGTCACCACCATTCCGCGGGCAGAACCCTATTCAAGGAGGGGTGTATTACTCTCAAAAGTTCACCTCTAGCGCAAATTCATTTGAGCACAGACGCAGGCTTTAAAGTGAAGGGATTAAATTCAGCAGGAAACAAGAAGATGGAAGAGAATTCAAAAGAACAAAGGTGGTGGGAAAGAAGGAAGCCCACAGCAAACTAGCCTGGAGTTACAATGTCAACATAATACTCGTGCGCAGATACAGCACCTATGGTGCTACGAAGGCGTCGGTAAAGGTGGTGGTACGCGAGTGAATAGGTTTTCTCGAGCACTTGCCGCTGCGGCACCTATAGGATAGAGATAAGCACCAACATCGCCTCGGCAAAGATCGAGGGTCAAGTGAACTGGATAGTACAGAACAGTTTATTAAGCCCTTTTTTGCCGTTGCTCGACCCCTGTCCAAAAGCCGGGTGAAACCAGACGCCCCCTCCCAGATATGAGAGCAGTACTCCATACAGGGCGGATGAGAACCTTTGTACAGCGGAGCAACTGAGAAAAGGAGGAAAGTCTGACAGTCAAACAGGACTTCCAGTTCTTTGAGGCCGCCCTATCCAGACCGTTGTGATGTGAGGTTTCCAAGATCATTTCTTTTGTTCATGTTAGGCCAAGGAATGCTTTATATTGTCCAACCAGGAAAGACGACGAACCGTCCGAAAGAGACAGAAAGTTAGACCCAGTATTTGGAGAAGGGATTTGTAAAAAGTTGGGTTTTTACAAAGTTTTTCTATCCATCAGCGAAATAAAATCGGCAAGATTAAGACGAGAGGCAATTCCAGAAGTAAAAGTGGGGTAGAATTGGATATGAAGTTAAAGAATCGAAGGGTCCGAGTCAATCGGATACGAGTGGCCTAGAGTTAGAGGTGGCAGGTCAGAAATCATTATGAAAAGTAGGAAATAAAGTAGAGATAAGACAGAACCTGAGGAACACCACCTATTGACAGAAAAAGAAGA
>JABUQX010032985.1:15000-17500 GCA_015478945.1 Trachelipus rathkii
TGCTATCAATATCATGTTTTATTCACATGTTGCACTATGCATTCAAGATTCAATATTATGTCAGAAAGTCTGTTAACGATATTTTATTTACTTGCAGAAGCATATCCTCTCACTTTCACCATTCAGCAACGGCAGTTGCAAAGCTTATAACTTTACAGATGCAGCTGAATGTCACACAGCATAAATTAATTCAAGACGGTATTCAAGACTACACGCTGGAAACTTATGATATGCTTAAAAGATTGTTTGAACAAAACGTTCCCCTATCCATATACTGCTGAACGCAATCAGAAAATGTTGACTGATTTTCAGTGGCAAAAATTATTCCATTTTACTTTTTTACTTCCCCTCAAACAAGCATTAAACGTGAAGTAACAGTCGCCAAGTGATCCCTTCCATTTTTAGCAATAAATATATTTTTAAATAAGGCCATTAAAAGCAAAAGCTTCAGTGAATAATTACACGCGTTGAAGAGCTTAAGAAATCAGAAGAAAAAAGACTTTTCTAAGTTTCTTATGTGAATAAAATCTTTGGTGTGTAAGCTACTTTCTTAGATCTGCGGTTCAAGCTAATTTTTCAACATGAATCAGATGTAATCAGTAAAAAATATGGTCGTTGAGGCATGGAAAGAAATGCATGAAAATTTAGCTCCTAACTCTTCTGCTGACGAATGATTCACGTAGTGGCGAAAGTGAAGCTGAAGGTTCCAATTTCACTTCTTTAATGGATTGTTTTATAGAAATTGTGGCATCAAAATCATCATACAGAAAAGAAAAGTGAAAGTGAAAAAAGAAAGTCACATTCTTCTCTGACGATGTGATTATGGTACATAAAAGTAAAAGGCTTAAGGTTACATACGGAATTACATAAAGAAATAAACAATATATAAGTTTGCCTACTTTGACGCAGTGAAGTCAATGATATTCCCTTCCAATTGGTGGAAAAAACACTGGAAATAGTTTTATAATGAATCTTGAATAAAACTAACAATAAAATACCTTTCAGCTCCACCGTAATCAGTCGAAAGTGAAAGAATATTTAGAACAGGAGGAAATATTTATGAAGCCCAAGAATGGTTTCCCTGAAAATGAAGAACTGCTAATGTTCTGTCATTTTTAACCTTAGAGCTTATTTAAATGAAGTTTAGTTTTAATATGTTTAACTACGAAACTTTTCACTTTTTCATTTAATTTTTATATTTGTGGCTTTTGCTACTAGGTTAGGAAATATGTTATTTACTTTTTGTTTTTATTACTTTGTATATAACACAATTTCTTGGACTGGGTTTTGCAATTGATTATTGATGTGCTGATTCAAAAATGTAATCGGTTTTTTGCATATCACATCGCATTTGTGAGAAATTGTGTGTAACAACAGAATTTGTAGAAATTTTATGATTTTTTACCTTTTTCAAGAGGTCTATCACAATTATTGGGGGATATATATTATATATATATATATAATATAATATATATATATATATATATAATATTATATTATATAATATATATATATATATACTATATATCTTATATATATATATATACTATATATAATATTATAATATATATATATTATAATATATATATAGTATATATATATTGGATATATGGAGGGAAGTAACTTAACGCCCACACGGAACGGGAGCTCGGATCAAAAATTTTCTTCACAGGTAGCATCTTGATACAAAAAGATGTTTCTGGGTCGAAATGATATTTTTTTTTTTTTTTCTTTTTTTTTTTTTTTTCCGTGTTTGGGGCGAAATTATATATAATATATATAATATATATATAATATTATATATTATATAATATATATCTAATATATTATATTATATATTATTATATATATATATATTATTTGATAAAGTATTACACGGCAATGTAGGGGGCCCGAGCCGAGACGTGGAACACAGGGGGGGACGTTTTCCATACCCCGTAGGGGAGGGCGGAGGAACCCCCGCGGACACCCAAATACCAAGAGCGGGGGTTCCGGAGACCCTCCCCGGAGGGGGGGAAAATAGTCCTACCCGTTCGTTTCCCCGGAAGGCCGAGAGACCCCGACTCCTGCCATCAGGTGCGTATACCCTTGGGGTATTCTTTATACATTTTCCTTACTAAAATTTACCAGGATTCCAAAATGTATTCCTTTCGCTGTAGCTATTGTAGTTTTTGGAAAAATATGATTGTTTTTTTTTTTTTTTTTTTTTTTTTTTTTTTTTTTTTTTTTTTTTTTTATCTTCTACCTAAAAAGTTTATTTATGGATCATCAGAGGCTACCTGTGAAAACGTTTTTTTTTTGATCCGAGCTCCCGTTCCGTGTGGGCGTTAAGTAACTTTTACCGGATATATGAAAAGAGAGAAAAAATCGCATGATGATGATACATGTTTTTGATAGATATAGTTAAACATAATAATACAACCTATGAATAAAGAGTAATTAATAGGCAACAATGAATGTAAAAGAAGGAATGGGTTTAGTTAATGTAAACATACCGTAC
>JABUQX010032985.1:27500-35058 GCA_015478945.1 Trachelipus rathkii
CCGTCTCCCCCGCTTTCTCGCTTCCGGGCTGTTCCGTGTTCTCTTTGATACGGTGTTAGTAGGTGAAATCGTTCGGTTTATTTTATTGGAGTTAGTGTTATGTATTAGACACTTACATTGGGGGTTGTCTACTCACACAACCCTTGCCATTTAAGAATATGGAGTCTAGGAGGTGATCTCTTCGTGGCCTTTCTGAGCCTTATACTGACGAACGGGCGGGCTATTACAGAGATGGGCACTGCTCTCGCCTTCGGACGATACTCTGTCTTCGCAGTGTCGCGGGTTAAACTTTCTTCCTCTTGAGGAGAACGGCGTGACAACTCGTCGGGGGATATTATTAACACAGTTATTCAGCTTGCTCTATTCAATTGGACCTCCCACCACCACCAGACTTCTACGCTCTACTGCGTCAGTCTTCATATTATAATATAAATATAATAATATATATATATATAATATATATAATTATATATAATATTAATATGTATATTATATAATATATATATATATTATTATAATATTAGTATATATATATAATAATATATTATATATATATATATTAATATATATATATTATAATATAGATAATAAATAAAATATAATATATATAGTAGTGGAGGGGATATTGCACGAAAATGACCTTGACCACCTACCTGACCGTTATTCTCATGACCTTGACTCTTGTTTTGAGCTCGGAAATTTTAGCCTGACCTTGACCTTCTTTTATGCCTTTACCTTTTTGTCGAGCCTAGTGACCAATTTATTCGTACCAACCCTATGCGCGCTTACCAAGGGTCATGTTTTGGGCCCACGCGGTTTTTTTGCAACTAATTTTTATGCCACACCCCAATTTTTTTCCGCAGCCCCTGAATTATTTGGCAAAGCCCTTCGAAGGAAGGGTTGCGCCCAAAGAAGTTTGCGCAGCAACCGTTGTGGTGAGCGTATTGCCCCCCTATTGTTAGCGCCCGCCTGCTCAATTTTTTCGAACCATGGGTCAATTTCCTTGGCCGCAACGGGGTAATTATTAATTGCATTCCTTAGAGGGGCTTAGCCCTTTTTATGTGATGTCTAATAACCTTGTGACGTTGACCAGATATTTTCAGGACGCAGACCCTCGTTGTGTCTGGATCTTCCAGAGTGGTTCAGTTTGTGTGTGCCCGACGGTAAATTTGTGTGGGTTACGGCCTGGGTTGAGTCATTCCAGTGGGTCAAATTTTATGGGCCGCCGGGTAATTTTGGTACCTATTTGGTCTTCCAGCTGGGTCCAATGTTTGCCCACAAGGAAAAGTTTGGTCGCGTTGCCTACCCCGTTTGTCTTGCAGGTTGGTCAATTATATGCCCACGGGTAAGAGGGTCTTGGCCGACCCTTTGTCCTGTCCATGGTCGGAATCTTTCTGCGCCAGCGCCTTAAAGAGTTTTCGTACAACCCTTGCGTTGCGTTCCTTGGCGGTCCGAAATGTTTGAGCCCCACCTGCTAAGTTTTCCTCGTGCACCAGCCCTTTTGGTCCTCTTCCGATTGAAGGTCGGAGTTTTTTTAGCCCCACTAGGGTAATTTTTGTGGATCTTTACCTTAATGGGCTCTTAGCCGTAAATTTTCTTGAGTCATTCTACCATTGGTCTTGGACCCATGAATATCGGCCTGTAACCTGCCATGATATAATTAGCCAATGAGGGGTCAACTCTGTGCCCACTGGTAGATTTTTGGAGCTACCCCTTTTATAGGGGCGGTAGCCCGTAATTTTGATGTCGTTACCTAGTGTTTGACCATATATTTCGACCTAGTAACCCTTGTCCAGAAAGGAGTATACCATGGGTCAATTGTGTTGGCCCACGGCCGAATTCGTGCACCGCACCGTCGTGGCCCACCCGTCACATAGTTTCGTTCCTGGAACGGTTGAGACGAGCAGGTGAGGATGACTAGTCCTAACTTGAAAAAACAACCGTTACACGCGACCTCGCGACACAGCACATTGAGGGCACACACACGACATCACACGACACACACACACAGCAGCACAGCAGGCACACAAACACCCACACCCCCCACTAGTGATAACATAGCATTCCTATGGAGCACTACACGTCACCCATAGATCTTGCCACTTTATACATTATTACAGGGCTATACTTACGACGTGAGGAGGGAGTGGGGGTACAATACACCGATTCGACCAATCTTTGTCCGTTCCATGGTCAATTTAGTGTACCCACCGTAGATTTGTTGTTACCTTCCAGTTTAGGGAACATAGGCCATTTTTTTGAATGTGGATTTGATCTGTGAGTACCATATTGGGTTTGGTGGGTATGGTAGGGATGTGGGTAGGCGAGCGAGGTGATATTTCGGAACTATGACATTGCCAGAATACCATGGATGTCAATTTTGAGCCTCACGCTAATACTTTTGATTGTGCTTTGATTGGTGGTACCTAATCACGACTAAGAAAGTAGGTCATGAGTTGGATTTCTCAGTAGGTGTTCTAATGAAAGTATTAGATGAGGCCAGGTGAGTGCAAGTGGGTATAGTGCCAGATAGGAGTGCCAAGTGGAGTAGCAATGCAGTGCATGTGTGCATGTTGAATTACCGTGCCTAATATAACTCATGTATTACTGCGGGGTTAACTAAGTGTTTATACTGCTGGATAACATCACAATCATATATGATTTAGCAATTAACATACCTTAAAGCACAGTAAAATCAGTAAATCGAAGTAGATGGTAGTTATACCATAACAGCCTTAGGGGGGTGGATTAAGTATGCTTTTGATTGTAATTGTAACGAGCTTTAGCGTGCTTAATAACTCATGTTTATAGCGGGTCTTTAACTTCATGGTTTTACTGCTGTTAAGTCTATATGATTTTTACATAGGCTTAAACTCAGTAAGGGTAGTAGTAATAACGTTACAGTAACCAATTAAAGCAAGATAAAGAGTACAGTAATAAGAGTAATTGAAGAATGGTGGGATTGAGGCCTCAACACCAGAGGGGGTGGGGATTAGGGTAGGTGCTTTTGTTTGACTGCTTTAACTCAGGTGTGTTTACGTTCTTAACTGCGATGTTTTACTGACTTTAACTCCACTGCATTTACATGGGCTGTTAACTCGTCGGCTTTGGCTTGCTTTTCTCTCTGCCTTTACATGCTTAAACTCTCTGCTTTAGCTAGCGTTTATCTCACATGTGTTACTGCTTGTAACTCACTTTATATTTAGTAATAAAACAGTGGTATAGTTTTTGTATTTTGTCTTTAATTAACCGTTTTTATTTGATTTATATTATATTATTTTTATGTATTTTGTATTTTATTGTTTTTTTTTTTGTATCTTTTTATTTTTTATTTGTGTTTAATCTTATGAATGATACGTTAGATTTTATTTCATCAGGCCTGGATTAGTATAATTATTTATAGAGACACACATACACACGCACACACACAGGCACAGGCACACACACACACACATACACTATGACACACATTCACTATGACAAGCTATTACACATGCATTGCGACGGTATGACTACGTTGAACAGTATTACGCCATAGAACAACTTACCATTATACACTGTATACCCGACACGCCGGATCACACACAGCACACACAACACACATCTTACACTGATATACAACACCATTGCAACAAATGAGTCTTATACACACATTCGACTATGACACTTTCTTTATCCATAGGACACTTACATTTACTACTTAGATGGACACGCACACCACAGAATATTACTTTACAACTCACACAACAAGATATTCTTACCACACACAGATTTACTAAACCACTCGCACACAGAACACACAGCACCACACACACACACACACCACCTCTCTCTCTCTCTCTTACACACACATATAACGTATATTTTATTAAAACATTTTAATGTTTTAATTTAAACATGTTTTAGATATATATAAATGCACAATAAACTAAAAATATATATTAATCCCAAAGTTTCCTAAAAACTTCTATAATAAACCAATCATTATCTTTGAACAACACTTTATTTATTAACTGTTAATACTTTTTGTTTATAAATTTCATTAACTCATCAAGGTTTTAAAAATAACTTTGGTTACTTTAAAATTTTATGAAATTTTATTAAGATACATTAATTTAGGACACCTGTAAAGCAATAAATCAAGTAAATCAGTAAGGCAGCCCAGCACCACCTACTACACAAGCTATGCTCACGATTTGGTTCTATGTGACTTACTGGCTTTACATCATCTTTAGCCATGTTAATAAGGTATAAAAAATAACAAAATAAGTTCTTCTCTGCTAAAATAACATAGTAATGTATGTTCTATTAAATCATTCTAAGTTTTATTTAAAATAATAACCAAAATTATTCTGCTGCTGTCAAGGATAAAAGTGGTAATTAAAGAATATTTCAAGAGATTTTGGTAAATAATCTCGGATTTTCTTTAATTTTATATATCTTTATATATTGATCGATTATCTAATCATTACAGTGATTATATAGATATCATGGATCTTTTCCCTCATTGACAATCCATCAGCGAGTCTTGCTGCGGTGAACCCGCACACGTTTCAGATACGGAACTGACCTCTCTCTCTGTGAAATGTGTTGAAATAACTACTTTAGGCCTAATTGAGGATAATCCTTTTTTATGTCCCGGCGGATTAAAGGCCTA
The DNA here is from genome assembly GCA_015478945.1 of Trachelipus rathkii. Taxonomy (NCBI): domain Eukaryota; kingdom Metazoa; phylum Arthropoda; class Malacostraca; order Isopoda; family Trachelipodidae; genus Trachelipus; species Trachelipus rathkii. The sequence goes on from JABUQX010032985.1 coordinate 32,158, forward strand.
ATCCAGGTCAAGGAATATAATTTTCGAAATCTAGGACCTTTTTCTGTAAAAGGTTGGTGCAATAACTACGTTTAGGCCTAATTTAGGCGCTAAATTTAGGATAAGCCCTTTTTGTAGACGGGCTAATTTAGTCCTAATACCAGGTCAAAAAAGGTTATTCCAGTAAAGACAAGAATCATTGTTATTGATTATTATATAAATATATTTCAAAACTGAAACATGTCTGATCGGAAGCATCCTGTTAAGCAGTGTATAAGAAGGAAAGGTTTCCGTTACTGTGATTGGTCGAGAGTAGTTTTCCAATTAGTTCAATGTAAGGGAAACACCAAGCTTCAGCGAGTGAGCCCCACGCGCAAAGGCAGCCAGCAACCCGCCGCCTGCTGGTGCCAGCCAGCTGGCGTGCGCCGCCCGCCGCCGTCCCGCCCACCACGGGCTCGCACTGGCCGCGTGCGCCCGCAGGTCAAGGCGTAATATTTCCGCGTTCCCGCCCGCTCGCGTTGCGCCCGCAGCGCGCAATATTCCCTCGGCAGAATGAATGGAATCATAATCGTAATAACACATATATATAGAAAGTATGATGATCTGTATCAAAATATAATCAAGTTCATTAAAGAATGAGATAAGATATATGATTGTGAGAGAAGAGATCTATTTAGAATAGTAATGTGAATTGAATTGGTATTATAAAAAAGAGCATAATATTTAACATATTGTTGCTACCTATGTATGAAAGGAGAAATATTTCTCATAAAAGGAGGGATGTATTACTTATAATAAAATAGTAATATAATACTCGACATCAGTAGAGCAATGGTTATTTTATATTAATATATTTTATAATATATTGTAATTATTTATAATTTAATTTATTGTGTGGTAGAGATTACTATAGGAGTAAGTTATGAGTAGATACTTTTATAGAGTTAGTTATGACCGTAATATTATTATATGTCTATGTTGTACTGCGCATGCTATGAGTATATTGTGAGTGAAATTAACGAGATTTTGAATAGGGTATATATGATTAGAATGGATAATTCAGTGTAAAGTGTATAGAGAGAGAATATCTGATGAAGTCTATAAGATAAGAAGTGGTAAAACTTAAGAGCATATCATAGAGATGACCAGTCAATTGCAGATATATGGAGGTGTGTATCAACATATAATCCTTCCAGTCAATATCGTAGGAGTACAATATCAAGGGATGGATGAATACCTAAACCAAGCTGATATAATAAGTAATACCAAGCTATAATTTAATATAAAGTTAAGAGCATTCATAAAAGCTGATCGAAGCATTCATAAAAGTTGAGCATATAATTCATATTAAAGCTGATAGAGCATCAATTAAAGTTTGATGATGAGCATCAAATAAGTGATGGCATCAATATGAATTGATATGCTATAATTACTAAAAGTACTGAGCATCAATAAAAAGATTTGAAGGCATCAAAAATATAATATATAATATCTGAGAAATGTGTTGTAGGGTGGCACGTATGTTGATAAGTGTTGTATAATATATATATATTAATACTTAATATATAATAATAGTAATATAATAGTTATATAATATAATAATATTATATATATAATATATAAAATATAAGATATATGTGTATAAATATATATATAGTTATATATATTGTGGTGAACTGTAGTGTTGCTGTCGCTGTGTAATGACGTATAGGCAAATTTTTGAAAATATTCGAATAATTTAAATCTTTGTACAAAATAGGTGAATCCGTTAAGAAAAAAAATCAGATTACAAAGATGTTGATAATAGTTAATATTCTAAAAAACATTTTGATAAAGGTTTTACAAAATCGTTGGTATTATAAATAATATAAAGATTATTATTATATAGTAAGTATTTATTTAAGTTCAACTAATATTCAGTAATATATTAATATTATTATTTTTTGATTCTGAATATATTAAAATACAAATAGCGCTGAAAATAAGAAGGTTAAGTTATATATTAAATAAATTAAAATAAAAATAACAATATTTTATTAAAAACATTTAAGATATTAATAATTCTTGGGTTGCATGCTGCATGGATGCATTGAACTCTCTTGCTAATTATACTTGTGCATATAATATTGTATTAGTGTCTTCTATAAAAATATAATAATAAATAACAATAGGCATGGAAGTATATAAATAACACTAAAAACGGCGGGTGTCTAAGATAAATTGATACGAGGTAATATAGTTGCGCTGACGGAGCGCACGCGGGCGAGGGCTAGCGGAGAAACGCAATATAAATAATATAGGGTAGAAGTATATTATGCGCCTTAAAGCTAGTGGAGAGCAACAGTCGGATCAGGAGGCTATTAACTAATAGGACTGCAGGTCGGACGCAACCAGCTAGGGATAAGTATATGCTAAAGGGGTGGAATTGTGAGGCTTGCCTATTGCAGAGTATATTATGGTTGATCATTGCTGTAAGCCACTGTGTGAGTTATGATGACTTAATAAGATAATCGTAGGGTGGAGAAAACTACTTCCGACCTAATAAATCATACATAATGTAAAGGAAAATACATTAATTCACTTCCTAAATACTGCTTAAAGGATGCTTACCAGTATCCTAGCATGTTTCATTTTGATAATAAAAATTAGTTATTATAAAAATATAATTAATAAAACATAAATTTAAATTCTTATAATAAGAAAATATAATATACTGAAGATAATATAAATTTACTCTTTAATTTAAGTACCTGTTAATTAGGTGATTAAATATATGAAGCCCGTTATCTTACAAAAAAGGCTTATTACCTTAATATTTAGGTCACTAAAAGTTAATAGTGTCCTTTAACGTAAATTATTGCACCACATTTTTTAAATCTTAAATTTAAGTAGATCAGTTTTTGAAATATATAATAATAATTC
>JABUQX010032986.1:0-2500 GCA_015478945.1 Trachelipus rathkii
GTTCAGCAAGTCTTTTGACAATATATTTTTTACCTAAAAATATTTAAAAAAAAAATTTATATCCAGCATCCGGCTCCGGGCTCCGGCCCCTGGCCCGGCTCCAGCTCCGGCTCCAACTCCGACTATAGTTTCTGAATTGTCCAGCACTTCTTTCGTAATATATTTTTCACCTAAAAATATTTTACAGTTTAGACTGCATCTGGCTCGCCGGCTCATCCCATCTGCTGATTCCACTAAGTTCTGCACCCATTTGTAATTGTCGCTTTTGGTAATGAGATTTACTAATACTTGTTTGCACGAGTATCTGTATCACCGATCTATCACTCTTGAGTCTGCCCGGCTCTGGCTAGTCTGCTTATCTTAGTCTGGTTTATAACTATTTCTGGGTACTACAGCGCCTTTATAAATAGCCTACTAAAATATTAGTTTTGTACTACCTGATATTTGCTGGGTTTGCTTTACTGGTATTTGTACTATTGGTGGTTGAAACCCAGACTTGCAATAATATCTAAAATATCTGTACTTACAGGGCACTGACTGCACTCTTGCTCAAGATCTGGGAGCCGGCTGCATTTTGCTGCCCGGCGGCTGACTGGCTGGCTTGTCTGCTTGCGCTGCGGCGCATTCCAGTCTGACCTGCGGCCCAACTTGCTCGCTCGGTCTGATCTGACCCGTCCCTGCGCTTAAAACGGCCCTTCTGCTTGCTGGCCCTGGCCCCGGCTCTAGTTGTAAATTGTCCAGCACTTCTTTGGTAATATATTTTTTACCTAAAAAAATATTTTTAAAAAAAAATTTATATCCAGCATCCGGCTCCGGCTCCGGCTCCGGCTCCGGCTCCAGCTCCGGCTCCGACTAAGATTTCTGCACTATTGTAAATTGTCCAGCACTTCTTTCGTAATATATTTTTCACCTAAAAAAATATTTTTTGAAGAAGTTTATATCCAGCATCCGGCTCCGGCTCCGGCTCCGACTAAGGTTTCTGCACTATTTGTAAATTGTTCAGCCCTTCTTTGGTAATATATTTTTCACTTAAAAATATTTTGTTTGAAAAAATTTATATTCAACATCCGGTTCCGGCTCCAGCTCCGGCTCCGGCTCCGGCTCCGGCTCCGGCTCAGTCTCCAGCTCCGGTTTATGCACTATTTGAAAATTGTTGAGCACTTCTTTGGTAATATATCTTTCACCTAAAAAATATTTCTTGAAAAAAATTATACCAATGCTCCTGCTCCGGCTCCGGCTCCGACTAAGGATTCTGCACTATTTGAAAATTGTTCAGCACTTCTTTTGGCAATAAATTTTTCATCTAAAAAAATATTTCCTAAAAATGTTTATGCTACATCCTGACTGCGACTCTTGCTCCTGCATCGGCTCCGGACCCAGCCCCGGCCCCGGCCCCGGCCCCGGCTCTAGTTGTAAATTGTCTAGCACTTCTTTGATAATATATTTTTTAATAAAAAAATTTTTAAAAAAATTTATATCCAGCATCCGGCTCCGGCTCCGGTCCGCTCCGTACCTGGCTCCGGCTCCGGCTCCGGCTCCGGCTCCGGCTCCGGCTCCGGCCCGACTAGATTTCTGCACTATTGTAAATTGTCCAGCACTTCTTTCGTAATATATTTTCAAAAAATATTTTTTGAAGAAATTTATATCCAGCATCCGGCTCCGGCTCCGCTCCGCCTGGCTCCGACTCAAGGTTTCTGCACTATTTGTAAATTGTTCAGCCCTTCTTTGGTATATTTTTCACTTAAAAATATATTGTTTGAAAATTTTATATTCAACGTCCGGTTCCGCTCCAGCCTGCCCTGCTCCGGCTCTGGCCTGGCCCAATTAAGGTTTCGCACTATTTGTAAATTGCCCTACATTTCTTTGGTAATATATATTTTTCACCTAAAAATGTTTCTTTTGTGGTAAATTTATACCTAAGATCCGCCCGCTCTGTCTGGCCCGGTCTGGCTCCGGTCTGGAATAAGGTTTCTGCACCATATGAAAATTGTTCAGCACTTCTTTTAATAACAATTTTTTTTACCTAGAAAAAGATTTCTTGATAAAAAATATCCCCAGGATCCACCTCCATCTCCGACTCCGGCTCCGGCTCCGGCTCCGGCTTCGGCTCCGGCTCCGACTAAGGTTTCTGCACTATTTGAAAATTGCCCAGCACTTCTTTTGGTAATATATTTTTACCTAAATAATATTTCTTGAAAAATTTATGCCCTGGATCCGGCAGCGGCTACGTACGTGGCACCGACTCCGGCTCCGGCCCCGGCGCCCGCTCCGTGCTGCACTATTTGAAAATTGTCCAGTGCTTGTTTTGGCAATATATTTTTCCCCTAAAAAATATTTATTGAAAAAAATTACACCCAGGCTCCGGCTCCGGCTCCGGCTCCGGCTCCGGCTCTGGCTCCGGCTAAGGTTTCTACACTATTTGAAAATTGTTCAGCACTTCTTTTGGTAATATATTTTTCACCTAAAGAAATATTTATTGAAAAAAATTATACCCAGAATC
>JABUQX010032986.1:5000-32500 GCA_015478945.1 Trachelipus rathkii
AACTTTCTGACTTTTATCCAAAACAAAAAAAAACTGATAATAGGCAAAAAGGACAACTATTGGTAAATAAGGAACAAAGAAAAAAAATATTGTTATTATTATTATTATTTTTATTATTATTATTATTATTATTATTATTATTATTATTATTATTATTATTATTATTATTATTATTATTATTATTATTATTATTATTATTATTATTATTATTATTATTATTAATATTATTATTATTATGCGATGACAAAAGACACAAAGCATTTTCAAAGCCTAAAGACAGGGAATAAAATATGAGCTTCAGAATAATTTAAAAATGACGAGGACTGAAAAGAAATAATAATAATAATAATAATAATAATAATAATAATAATAATAATAATAATAATAATAATAATAATAATAATAATAATAATAATAATAATAATAATATTAATAATAATAATAATAATAATAATAATAATATTAATAATAATAACAATAATAATAATAATAATAATAATAATAATAATAATAATAATAATAATAATAATAATAATAATAATAATAATAATAATAATAATAATAATAATAATAATAATAATGATGATGATGATAATGATAATGATAATGATAATGATATGATAATGATAATGATAATGATATGATAGATGAAATTATAGGATACATTTAATATATATAATCCTATTATAATAATAATAATAATAATAATAATAATAATAATAATAATAATGATAATGATAATAATAATAATAATAATAATAATAATAATAATAATAATAATAATAATAATAATAATAATAATAATAATAATAATAATAATAATAATAATAATAACAACAATAATACGAAAAACATTACTAATATCAATGAAACAAAAATAATGTAGTACTGGTAGAATCTACAACATATTCTAAAATATTCCCCCACGACAGTGGGGGAATATAATAATAAAAATAATAATAATAAAACTTATTCTTTATTAATAATAATTCTTTATTCTTTATATAGAAATTAAAAGAATAACAGAATCTGATAAATAATAACTTCCCCAGTAGATTATAGAGAAAACTATAAAGAACACTTTGAATAATTTATTTGCCAACACCATCAATGAAAACGTAAACGATAAGCTCATATTATATTATAAAACTGAAAATATTAGTCAGAAAAAAGAAGAAGAAAACAAATAGAAATAAATTTTATAAGAGCATATTAAAGCAAAAGACGGGAAAAAGCTAATATTAAGATCCTACTATAAGCTAATGAAACTGAGCTCGTGCTTCTCTACTCGTGAAGCGCTTTCGGATGGTGAGAGTAGTAACGTTGTGTACCGATTTCAATGTTCTGAAAGTGGATGTAACGCCTCTTATATCGGATACACAACGAATACCCTCAACATGAGAATGTCGCAACATAAGTATAAGCCGAGTAAAGTATTTCAACATTTTAAAGAAGAACATAACAAAAATCCTGATAACAAAATAAAAGAAAACTTTTCCATCATAACAAGAAAGAATGATTTTTATGAATTGCGCCTAAGGGAATCATTGCTCTTAAGGAAACACAAACCAGTAATAAATATAAAATATAATGAAATGTCCAATTTTTTTAACATTTTTAAATAACAAAAAGTCAATGCATGTTAACTTTTCTAACTTTTAAAATTATTAATGTTATTTATTTATTTGTTATTAGTTTAAACGAAATTTATATTATCAAAATTGTTAAAATCTAAAAAAAAACTATTTCTTGAAAATGTCCAAAGTATACGGACGAAAGCTTGGTACTGTAATTAAATCAATAGTTTTATTTTATTCCAGAATAATATTGAAGAAAATTTCTTCTGTAGAAAGAAGTACTTTCAGGAGGCTTTAAAAAGCATCGAAATTATACATCAAAATAAATGCTAATATTGAGTTTTTAGAAATAATAATAATAATAATAATAATAATAATAATAATAATAATAATAATAATATCACACACACACACACACACACACACACACACACACACACACACACACACACACACACACACACACACACACACACACACACACACAGCACACACACACACACACACACATACATAATAATAATAATAATAATAATAATAATAATAATAATAATAATAATAATAATTATTAGTATTATAATATTAATAAGAATAATTATAACAATGGACAAGATAATATAATTTAGAACAATTTCATTTTAAACTCGCAAAACTATTATTATTATTATTATTATTATTATTATTATTATTATTATTATTATTATTATTATTATTATTATTATTATTATTATTATTATTATTATTATTATTATTATTATTATTATTATTATTATTATTATTATTATTATTATTATTATTATCACCATGTCATAATATCAAACATTATCGACTATCACTTAGTCAACCATTTATTATTATCGTCTATGTCTATTATTATTATTATTATTATTATTATTATTATTATTATTATTATTATTATTATTATTATTATTATTATTATTATTATTATTATTATTATTAATAATATTATTATTAGAAATATTTTCAATAACTTTTTTTATGTGTAAAAAATTACATATCGTTTCTCATATTAAATAAGGAATTATTTAGTAACAGCCTCAACACCAAAAGGTTTTGTAACGTTCTTTAGAATGACAAGAGATCCTGTGGGAAAAGAAGCAGCTGTTCCCGTATAGTTCTTGTAGTCATTATTTTAAATTTATATATTAAATATATATATATATATATATATATATATATATATATATATATATATATATATATATATATATATATATATATATATATATATATATATATATATATATATATATATATTTATTATTACCACATAGCCTCTTAATCCTGAGGTAATTGGTCAGGGAAAGTATTTGTATGGTTTCTGACCAAGTGGAAGGTGCAGGAATATTTAGGCCCGATAGCAAGCCCTGCTTCAGCGCGACGTAGTCGGAATGCTTGCCACCGTAAGGCGTGGGTTCGCATCCTAGTACGCGGCTTTTCCAATGCGAGAAGCATGAGAAGAGTGATTTGTTTGTGAATAGACTGTTCTGTTGTATGTGTTATATATATATATATATATATATATATATATATATATAGAAAGATATATATATATATATATATATATATATATATATATATATATATATATATATATATATATATATATATATATATATATATATATAATGTTATGTTATGTTATTCTTACCACATAGCCTCAATCCCGAGATCGGAAACTGGTCAGGGAAATTATTTTTATGGTTTCTGACCAAGTGGAAATTGCAAAGATATTGAGGCCCGATAGCAAGCTCTACTTCAGCGCTACGCATTTGCAGTGCCTGCCACCGTAGGCGTGGGTTCGCATCCTAATACGTGGCGTTTCCAATGTGAGAAGCATGAGAAGAGTGATTTTTACGTGAATAGATTGTTCTGTTGTATGTGTTGGATATGTCTGTAGTGATGTGTGTATATTGAGATTTGTTTAATACACCATTCCGCAAACTGCAATACGTAAATATTGCAGAAAATCTCCTCCTAACGACAATTTTTTGTGTCCGTTCTCGTAGCCGAACGAGGATTCGAACCCATTTTGAGAGTGAATCCTGTTCTTAAGGTGAGCCAAAAAGCTCGCCTTAACCCACTGAGCCAAACGTGAACTCCATATATATATATATATATATATATATATATATATATATATATATATATATATATATATATATAGTATATATATATATATATATATATATATATATATATATATATATATATATATATATATATATATATATATATATATATATATATATATATATATATATATATATATATATATATATATATATATATATTAAAAATTTTAGAGTAGCCGCTTAAAAATTAAGTATTTAAAGACCAAAACTGTCTTTAAGTTCAGTTCATAATAATTCAGGAAACTATATATTCTAATGATGTTAGGTAAATTAAGTATATATCCCTAATTACCAATACTAAAACTTGTGCAAATTAACCAAATGTAAATTTCTTGGCATTAGTGTTCAATTAGCTTCTTTGTTTCTTTTATATATAAGGCACTCTTTAAAATCCAACCGTCCTCATCCTGGTGAAGAATGTATTGTTTGGAAAAGACTTAGCAGCCTACTCCATCCTTGAATTGAAACTATATTAGTTTCAAAAATTTCGTTTTTCACTTGGAAATTATTTGAACATTTAGAAGACAACACGAATTCTTTTATCATAAAATCTTAGAAATAATCTGCGGTGACTGAATAAGCTGCTGAAATTTGCATTTATCTAATAGATATTTTATTAGATATTTTATTATTTTAGTTATTTTTAGATAAAGTTCCAGAGCTAAATTGTTCTGGTGAATGAAAATATTTCTTCATGGAAACTCTTTTATTTCATATTCCTGTAAAAAAAAGAGTTTAAATCCCCTAGGGGACAGTACTCCATGATAATGTACCCATGGTTTTAACCACGGCCTATGTCAAAAACTTTGACAATATTTTAATGGTCTAGATTACTGGACATTTACAGTTCTATGGTAAAGAATCGTTGTGTATTATTTTAAAATAGCTTTTCATTTGCCATTACCTATGTCGCTTTAACCATTAATGCCCCGAGTAGTAAAAAAGGTTTGAATTTTTTATGTAAAGCTAAGTATATTGCGTAATATTTGTCCTTGGAGGTACTAGATTTTTCAGAAGTAAATTCTTGAAGATTCGTTGATTTCTAGCCGTATGATATATTCATACGCTGGAGGAATTAAGGTTTGCAAATTATATAAAATTTTTGGGAAAAGAAACTCAGGGGTGTATTATAAAAGATTTCTTTTTGTATAGCTAGATATTTCGATATATTGTAGGGAATAAGTGTTACTCATTTGGGTTTGAAGCAATAAGAATAATCATGGTTATCAAGTATGAATGCCCTCACAATTACATTTGACGCACCACAAATTGGCACATTTGCCAGACATTGCTTCGCATTTGCGTGTCATTTATATGGACCAGATGATCTTTGCCATCAAATCGCGTTATATCATTAACTTGTTAATTGTTTTAGGCTTAACACTCCGTGGTTTCTGTATATAAGGTGTAGAGAGCAAAGCGATTAAAATTTGTCTTGTGAATTCTAAGAGAGGAATCCTTTTATAAACATAGCGATATAACATCCAGAAATTTATTATGCTTCCATTTAGGCAAAATCGAAATATGGGCCAATGCCACTTTTTTGATCTAATTCGTATTCTGTAATAGGCCTTCATTTTATCAAAGAGGTCAACTCCTTCTATGTGTTTGTTGTATATTTTGACAATATTAGGCTGAGGAAACACCACTACTTGCCTGCGTTCACCTCTTCCATCTCTCGCAACTTCCTATTGCAAATATTCCTTTGTCTTTCGAATTCGTTACCGTTGTAACTTGGTCATTGTCATTTCACCTGACGAGTGTGATTACATTTGCTTTCTCTTCCACTGCATAACGAAATGCACTGCAGTGCATTATTTGAATCAGGACGAGTCTACCAATACATTCTTAATGATATTTTAATATACCCTGGCAATAGAAGGATACCAAAATACTGGTATAGTTCTTCTATAGACAGAGTGAACTGCGGCTCACCCTTCTGAGATGCATATTTGACAGTCTCTTTACATATATGAATCATAATTTCTTCAGTAATGTATAATTTAAAAATGCCAATGGGTTTACCATTGCTTACCTTGATATTTTTTTTTATAATTGCTGGCTCTTTCTTTGTTTCACACCTTATATATTTGAGACGTTGTCTTCAACTTTCTAGAAACCCAGTTACGGGATATTTTTTGTCTTTTTATACCAGTTGAAACACCGTTTTCTCTAAGTACTGGAAAGATCTTCGAGAACTACATCGACATCCACATCAATATATCTCTTCTTATCTTTACGGATTGCTTGAAGCTCAGCTCGTTGGGACAGTACACCTTTGCCAATATCTCTGATAGTATTTAATGATTCGTCATCACTATTGGCATCATCTTTATCAGTCTTGGCCATCGTTGGGCGGAAAAAGGAAGACTTCAGTCTCTTCTGCCTCATCTATTTCAGAAGTCACACTTTTTGAATGCTCATAACTTTCAAGGATGTTCAATATTTCTTCAGTATCTCTCTCAATATTGAACTTTACTCTGGATGTGATTTACTGGGAAATATATAAAATAATCATATATAATAGTTTGAATATATATATATATATATATATATATATATATATATATAAATAAAATATATATATATATATATATATATTATATATATATATATATATATATATATATATATATATATATATATATATATATATATATATATATATATATATATAATATATATATATATATATATGAAATATAAATAGATATATATATATATATAATATATATATGTTATAGATATATATATATATATATATATCAAAAGTAGATAAAGAAAGAATAATAATAGAAATGATGAAGAGCCGAGGTGGAAAGGAGAGAAAAGCCTATATAAATATATAATTGTATGTGTTACTTCCCAGCGTATGATATATCATACGCGAGTATAAAATGCAATATAAATTGTTTGAATCTTTTATTATTCAATATTATCAATTTCATATCAAAGATTAATCATTCCAAATTGATATAAAATATACATTAACTTAGGAACACATTTTTTTATAAATATAAATTCAAAACCCACCATAGGTCACCTCTCCTGCACGACAAAAAATTTGTTACTAAGATAAAAGCTTATATTCTTTGTTGAAATGGGGTAATGATAAAAAAAAATGATATGTATCACTAGAAACATTATTTTTCTGTAAAAAATTGCATAAATTGCATTGAAACATAGAGTGGAATATTTTAAATTATTTTTTTAGTAAAGTTATATATTGCGTATGATTAAACATACGCTGGCATTAATGGGTTAACAAGATACACTTCACCAAATCCACCCCTCCCAATTTTTTTTTACTCAGACTGACTCCACCCCAAAAAAATAAATCCTTAGTGGATGTAAAGGGACTTAAGTCTTGAGTGTGTTAGGGGTCTTACATGAGGGTATGTTTAGACATTAAGACATTAAGAATATAGAGACAGTAAAAAGCCACACGGGCCTGTCGAGACTGTCCCAGTCAACCCACTAACCAAACATGCTCATATTATGAGTAGGCCTATGTACGCACATTTCAACTGAACTTAATGAAAAAAAAATTACAATATTATGATTTAAATCATTACAATTAATTTTAATAATAAACAAAATAGGCACTTTATATTATTAGTGGGGGCCAAAAAAGATTAACAAGTTTTGAGGGTTGATATCACAGGTTCAATTTCAGCCACTTATGATTTGCTAAACTTTCCATATTTGCCCTTGTACTTGGATTTGGATCTAATGTTTATTATAAAAAACTTTTGAAATATTTTGACTTGTTTTTACCTTCATATTTATTAAAAACGTGAATCCATTCACTATTTTATCATGCCTATCTCATTTAATCGAAATCGACTAATTTGTAAGGGTATTAATCAAAAACTAACTAAAAATTTAATACTCCTACACACCATACATCAACTTTCATTGCGTCATACTATTTTCTATATAATATTTCTGGTGACAACATTTCGGGTGACCCGACAAATGAAGTTGTGATTTTCTTGGATGTTGTCATCCCTAAATCTGTCACACAAACTTCAATGTCTTAATTTATTTATCTAATTAATATATTTTATAACTTTAGATCTCTATGAAATATTTATTTCTTGTGCAAGTACACTAGACCTTAAATAATTTATTTTACAATATTTCTAGCTTGACACTCTTTTATTTCATATTCCTGTAAAAAAGAGTTTAAATCCCCTAGGGGACAGTACTCCATGATAATGTACCCATGGTTTTAACCACGGCCTATGTCAAAAACTTTGACAATATTTTAATGATCTAGATTACTGGACATTTACAGTTCAATCAAAGAATCTTTATTGTTTATTTTAATAGCTTTCATTGCCATTAACTTATTCTCTCTTTTTACAAGATACACTTCACCAAATCCACCCCTCCCAATTTTTTTTTACTCAGACTGACTCCACCCAAATAAAATAAATCCTTAGTGGATGTAAAGGGACTAACTCTTGTATGTTACCTGTGCTAATGTAAAGTAGTATAATAGTTAGACTATGGTCTTGGAATGAAGAGGTATTTAGTAGATCGTATTATAAAGTAAAAAAAAAAAAAAAAAAAAAAAAAAAAAAAAAAAAAAAAAAAAAAAAAAATCGTTTTCCATACAAATTTCATACGCTGATTCCATATATGCTATTAGTTTTCTTGTACCTATCTTACCTTTAGAGATATCATGCGGGGGCTTTATTAGTTTCACCTATAATACGTTTTCTATTTGTTTTCTATTTTCAATTCTAATAACGATAATATATATATATATATATATATATATATATATATTACTATATAATAGTTTATATATATATATATGAATGAATTTCGGTTTGGTGTTTTTTAGTTAGTTGTTGGTGAGAAGCGAGATGGATAGTTTATTATTATTATTATGGGTGAATGGTTGATAATATTATATATATAGTATATATTATAATATATATATTGTTTGGCGATCCTATTATAACCATGGTTTTCTCTATTAGTAAGTATAGTTGCATAAATAGTACCTCGTACATACGCTATAAAAATAATATGCATGTAGTCTGGAGGTGCTCCCCAAATAACACTGAATCCTTGTAAATCAGTTAGAGGCGTTGGGCCTTTAATTCCCTTTACAGCCTTATTTGTCCTCATTGCAATTTGGGCACATTTTTGCCACTCCTTTTTTGTTCTCCGTTTTTCATTATTACTATAAGGAAATCTTACAGCATTTGATTCATATATTCCATGAATTTCACAGTAATTGCATGAAGAATATCCAGAATGATTAGTAAAATTTAAAATTTTTGCTTTTGCCGGTGCATCAGCAACACAAAGTAATGGAAAAATTCTGCTCATTTTAGTTATTTTGTTACTTTTATAGGTAACACCTGTGTTTTGTAAAATTTTCATATTTCTAACAAAGACTTAACAAACTTTGGATATTTAGATCATTTGTCATTTGACTACTGCTTCCAGCAGTAAATATATTTTTAAATTGTAGTTTTAAATTTATTTCATTTATTGTTATAAATATAGGCCATGCCTGGAGTGCACTGGATTTTGAAAGTGGTGCCCCATCTAAACTAAAATTAAATGTTAAATCCCTTTCCGGATCAAAGCCAGCTTTCAAAAGTTCCTTATAGACTTCACCATCAAATACATCTCATATGATGTTATCATTAGATCTTGTACATTTAATATTGGAAGCATTATCAGTTAAAAAATTTCATTTTTTTCTTTCATATCAAAAGTAATGAAATAGTTTGTGCATAATGTATCACAACACAACATTTTTGTATCACTGTTATTTTCCCTTGTGTGAGTGTTTTTGCATTTAGCACAATAAAAGTGCATTTCAAAGCTGTCATAGGTTTTTAAGGGAGCAAATAACTTGAAAAGTGTTTCTGGTAGAATGTTGGCACAACATAAAATTTATCAATTATCATCATATCATTTAAAATAGCATCATATAATTTATGTTATATATATATATATATATATATATTCCCAAAAGTAGCAATAGATAATCTTTTTCTTTTTGTGTTTATGGTTTTTGTGCGTTTAGAGTAATTTTTGGAAGCCAAAAAAAATATTTTTAAGTCTTTCACCCTAGAAGGTTTTAATTCAAATTTAAAACTGAAATTACAAGATTACCTTATCATTTATTTGAGAGGAACGGTTTTAAAAATTCTTAGCATTTTTCAAATTCTAAAAACCTTTCTTCTCAACGGTTGATTGTTTTTTACGATCCTTGCCATATCTATTTCCTAAGCCAAGGTATGAGGATAGGAAGAGAGAGGAGAGGAGAGAGATGAGAGAGAGATGAGGAAGAGAGAAAGGAGAGATGGTATTGAGAGAGAGAGAGAGAGGAGGCGTGAAGAGATGATTTTGTTTGTGATCGTGGAGATGAGTAGGAGAGTTATGAGAGATTTCTATTGTATACTCCAACATTCTCCTAAAAAGTGGTTCCGTCACTGTGTCCGCGGGTGTTCGTGTGTGTATCATTTGGGAATTTGTGGTGGTTGTTATTTAAATCAGTCTTTTTTTTAATTAAGGATCGGTCTGAAATATAAACCGACGTTTTTTTGATCATTCAATTAAAATCTGTTACTGATGTTGGGAGTTTCTAGATATTAAGTGATCGGTTTTTGTTTTATCATATAATAAAGTTGGTGTGGCATATTTAGATGTAGTAATTAGTAAAGTGAAGGAGAGATTAGTATAGTATATTATATGTATTTTGTTATATTGATTTTATATATATATAATATATATATAATATATAATAATGTAATGTAGTATAATAGTATATATGGTTATAATAGCTATAGATATGTAACGACTGCTATCGTTGTGGGGAAATGATAAATGTTTTATTTTGGGAGTGTGAGGGGGGCCTGTCATATATTATTATTTTAAGATACTAACATTAATTGTCATTATCAATAAACAGGGTCAAAAAATTTTACATATTTGAAAATATAATTATTTTAAATTTTATACCTTTTTACGAATCTTATACTTATAGTAAAAATATTCTAATAATTTATATATTTTATTCTTATAATATAATAGTATTATATATAAATTATATTATAGTATATTATATAATATATTATATATAATAATATACTATATATTATATATAATGATAATATATTTATATAACTTATATGAAATATATAATATATATATATTATATATATACTGAAGTCGGAATTTTTTTATATTAGGATTCAAAACATAAGGAAGAAATTTGTTGCATCAAGATGATAAAGTGAATTTTACCAGTCAAAATATGAAGTATGATATACTACCACCCATTATCAATATATCTTCAAAATTTTAATATTTTCCATTTCAAGAGTCTGTAATGTCTAATAATTATCTACGTTGAATACTCAAATTCATTTCAAATTTTAAAATATGGAACATTACATTTATACCTCATAAAACGGGAAATTTTTAGAATCATTTAAAATTTGATATTATATAGATATTTATATATATTTATATGTAGTTATAGCTTAGTTAGTTTATATATAGATATATACATATATTATACTATAAGAGAGAGTATATATATTATATAGTGATTATTAGTGTGATGATTTCGTTAGCTATATGTATATATATACCTTAATATGAGGATGATTGTAGATTAGTATTTCGTATATTTTATGGTATGGTATTTATATTATTATATAGTTATTAGTGATATATATATATTTTCTTGAATATAAGAAATACGTAAAGTATATTATTCATTCTTTTTATTTAAAAAACATAAGAAGCATTCCTTTGTTTCTCGGCATAACCCGCCGAAAACCCATGATTTGGGAACATCTCCTGCCTTTTATTGTATTTTCTCTTGAGAATGTACTCTACATCAAATCTCTACGATGGGTGCCGCAATTTTGATATTTTGAGTTTCTAGATATTGAAAGCTCGCAAAATTTTCGTAAAATAATTCTTGTAGTCTCTAATCGTTTCTGCACTTAATTTAAATTCAGACATACAAAATTTGGTGGTGTTAGTCATTTTATGACACATACAAAAAATAAATAATGATTAAGATTAAAACTAAATATCCTCTGCTTCTAACCACGTATCTTTCCGTAGGCTTATCTCTTTTCTTCAATCTCTACTGTAACAATGCCATCTTTCAATTTTAGCATTGACGCAATGGTTTATGATTGTGGGCATTGTTGCACATAAGTACGTATTAGAATGAAGATTTCTTTAGCAATTAAAAGTGATTCTATGGCTTTTTCTTAAGTGTTAAGTATCTCTACTAACTTTATAAAGACATCTTTCCTTTTGATAAACAACTATAGTAAGAATAAAGTCATTAATCACAACTTCGAAATTAATTAAATTAAACAAATTGATTCTAGATTTTTAAAACTTCACAAAAATATATATAACTATATATATATATATAGTATATAATATATAGTATATATATATATATATATATATATATTATATTATAGTATAGATATATATTATAATAGTATATATAGGTATTATATATATTTAATATTTTTAAAAAAGATTAGCTAATTTATAATTAAAATTATTTTCATCTATTGATAATACGCGAGACCAATAAATTTTTCATGGTAAAAATATGAACGCAATGGAGCAGTGTGACCAGGGGGCATAATAGAATAATTTAAGAAGAAAGCATGTCGCATCGGTGAGATTATGATTTATAGTAATAGTGAGTGCGTAGTCAGTGAAATGGTTGTTGCTCGCTCCTCTCTCTTTGGAGATGTGGTCTGCCACAGGAGAGTTGTTTGAGTTGTGACTGCGATTGCAACATTTAAGAAAAGGGTGATTGGATAGGTATAATGGATGGGTGTTTGGGTATCATATAGCTAAGATTAATTTTAATACGAAACAATGATATAAAATAATCGATATATCGTTGAAAAATCGATATATCGTTGTGGGGTTAACCAAAAAAGAATATATATATATATATATATATATATTATACTATATATTATAGATAAATATATACTACATATATATATATATATATATATATATATATATAATATTATATATATATATTATATATATATATATATATATAGTAAATTATGACACTAAAAAATCTGAGATGATAGCCTTCATTGACATAGGTCAGTGCTGTAAAATGCAAACAACTCAAAACTGAAGAATGTTCATTTAATTTGTCATTGAAAATGAACGTAAAGCCCTTCGATTTGGAATAATTACTTGCCAAACTAAAATCGCTTAGTGTGTTTTTAGTGTGCTCAAACTTTACACGCTCGGTTTCCGAGGACAGTTTCCTCTCTATCCAACTATTACTGTCGGACAGATCCACCCAGGTCCGATGTTAAGCTATTCTATCACGCCACTTACCCTTTATAAAGTGTTCGGCAGGGTAGTGACCTTAGTGCATCATTATTTTCTCCGACTCAATAACGTTATTACCATTCCAGCGACGGTCAAGTTTTCCCTGTATGGTTACACAACTTCCAAAATCCATCTCTCCAGCATTCTTGGTCATTTTACCAGTAATTCCATCTATGCTTGCAGATTTAGTATTCTTCAACTTTATCCATTACCTCCCCCCCCCTTTACTAATTACCTAATCTTCAAATACTTATTTCATCTTGCACCATCAAACCGACACATTCACTATCTGTCTATCACCTTTATTACTGCCAATGTATGCAGGTTTTCGAAGTGTTCCCTTCACACTCGTATGCATTCTATCAGTTACGAAATAGAAATTTAAAAGTAAGAATATTGGCCCAATTAAAATTGATGAAAATTTAGTGAGTTCGTATAAGGAGTTTTTCAACATTTTCAATGCTTATTTTGCTTCAGTGTTTACTGAGGAAAGATTAGATAATAGTTTGGAGACTAATAGTTCTTGTATGCATGTAACAAATAGACTTACAGAATTTGAATTTGATGTAAAAGATATTAAACGTTTATTAGACCATATTGATCCAAGTAAAGCTGCAGGCCCTGATGGTATATATGGTAGAATTCTGAAAGAGGGTAGTACCAGCATTGCAAAGGCACTGTATTTGATTTTTAAGCGATCTACAACATTTGGTGAGGTACCAGAAGACTGGAAAAATGCATAATGTTGTACTAATTTATAAGAAAGGTAGTAAGGAAGATTTGGAAAATTATAGGCCAGTTAGCTTAACATCTCTGGTTGTAAAGGTTCTGGAAAAGTTACTGAAAGGTCATATAGAAAAATATTTAGAAGATAACAAGGTATTGTATGACTCCCAGCATGGTTTCAGAAAAGGTAGGTCATGTCAGACAAACCTTTTAGAATTTATGGAATACATTACTGACTGCATTGACAGAGGAGATCCAGTTGATATTGTATATTTAGACTTTAGCAAAGATTTTGATAAGGTTCCCCACATAAGGCTGATGATGAAGTTATTGGAATGTGGTATAGGTGGAGTGGTACATGGTTGGATTAAAGAGTGTGTACAACTAAATGGCAATAAGTCATCATGGGAAATAGTGAAGAGTGGTGTCCCACAAGGTTCAGTGCTTGGGCCACTATTGTTCATCATATATATAAATGATTTAGACCAGGGACTTAAATGCAGGTTTCTAAGTTTGCAGATGATACCAAAGTGACCACCACAGTTAGGAATAGTGAAGGATGTATAAAGATTCAAAATGATCTTGATAAACTTCTTGGGTGGGCAGATAAGTGGCAAATGAATTTTAATAGTAAAAAGTGCAAGGTTCTTCACCTAGGTTACTCAAATAAATGTATTAACTATGATATGAATGGGGTTGGCTTGAGTCCTGGGACCAAGAAAAAGATTTAGGTGTGATTATAAGCATAATTTCAAAGTAGCTAATCAGTGTTTGAAGCTAGGAATAAAGCTAAAAAGATGCTGGGCTAAATAAATCGCCAATGTTGTTTGCAAAAGCAAGGAAGTAATAAGTAATACTGTATAATATGCTATGTTAGGCCAGTAATGAAGTATTGTGCACAGTTTGGGCCCCTTATTTAACAAAAGACTTAGATAGCTAGAGAGAGTGCAACGTTGGGCAACAAGGATGATTTCTGGTTTGAGGTAAGAGCTATGAGGAGAGGCTGAAGGAGTTAGGAATGTTTTCTGTAGAAAGGCCGATTTATACTGGGAAAGTTTTTTATGAATAAGTTAAAAGGACCTTTTACGTAAAATCTCTTAATATCTTGGACATATTAGGCGCAAATAAAATAAACTTTCAGCTCATTTTAAATGTTTCAAAATCCAGATGGAAAATTTAATTCCGGAATCAATAACTATATAAGGCATTTTTTTTTAAAGTTCTGGGTTATAGAGTTTCTAAATAAGGTCGTATTATTTTATTTCCGTTCTAATAAAATATAAACAACCGTTTATTATTGTAAATTTACTAAGATGGATATCTCGTGCAATTCCTTCTATATTATTTTGCTCAAAATAATTGATTATCTTTCCATTTTAAATCCTTTAATTGTTCTTTCCTAATTTCTTCTGGATTTAATTTTTGAAAATGATCTTTTTGAACATTTATATTATTTAAATTTTGTACACTTCTACTAATCTGGTATAAAATGTTCCTTTCCGGCTTTAAACTGCACATCAAAGTTAAATTCAGTAGGTAAAAGGGTCCATCTACCGATTCTAGGTGTTACAGGTTTAAATTTAAATAAATATCTTAATTCTTGATGGTCTACTACAGCAGCAAATTTATGCCCACACAAATAGACACAAATAAACAAAATGTTTAATGGAATTGACTAAAGCTAGAGCTTCTCTCTCCGTAGTACTATAATTTTATTCTTGAGCAGAGAGTTTCCTTGAATAGTAAGCTATTGGTCTATCTATTCCTTCTATTTCTTGAGTAAGTACTGTTCCAATGGTGCTTCCGGACGCATCTGTATGAATTTTAAAATGTTTATTAAAGTCTGGGATGTATTAATATAGGTGAAGTTGTAAGTAATTCTTTTAGTTTTAGAAAGGCTTCATCTTCCACATTTGTCCAGATAAATTTAGAGTATTTTTTAGTTAGGTTAGTTACTGGTGCGCAAATTTTTGAAAAGTCTTTTATAAAACGCCTAAAATAAGATGCCATTCCTATGACTCTTAACAGCTTTAACATTCTTCGGGGTCTCGAAGTCTACTATTCCTTGAATTTTTATGGGATCTATTTGTATTCCTTGTTGTGATATAATGTGTCCTAAATATTTGACTGAATGTTGGGCAAATTTACATTTGTTTAAAGAAAGTTTTAGCCCAGATTTTTGGTAAATTTTTTTAATATTTGTTATAATTGTTCTACATGTTTTTCAAAAGTGGAGAATGTAAACCATGTCCATATAATATATAATATATATATATATATATTATATATATATATATATATATATATATATATATAAATATATATATATATATATATATATATATATATATATATATATGAACAATATTCGTGTGACTTTGTGAAAATAAGATAGAATAATGTAATCGCAACCGAAGTAATGGTGCTCCTAAAACTAAACCAATAGCACATTCTTATATGATTGATAGCTATATTATGCAGGACACCATAAAACTAGTTTTATTATCTATCTCTTGTTCTATTTTTCATTCTAATAATCTTTTAAGTTATCTAAAACTGTAAAATAGTTTTCACAGATTTCGAAACGAAGTTAGAATCTCATCTATCTTTAGCATAGCCATAACTCTGTTTTGTTACTCATTTAATTAGGCGAGTCGTTCAAACAAAATCTATTTGTTCCATCTGGAATTAATTAAAATTACCGGACTACACCAAGGACTGTTAGATTTCTCTATTAATCTTAATTTAAGCATTTTATCTATGTGTTCTTGCATTATTCCTTTTGTTGTGTAAGGAAGTCTATATTGGGGTATATGAATTGGTTTGGAGTCTCCTGTATCTATTTTATGTTTTAAAAGTTTACAAAGACCTATATCGTCTGTAGTTTGAGCAAAAGCATCTTTGTTTTTATTATCTTCATTTGTTGTGGGGTTTCAAGGTTATCTAAATTTAAACTAGTTAAATCAAAGGTTTTTTCTTTGTTAATTAAATCTGGTATATTGATCTCATGCTCTTCAACTGGATATTTATCTTATATTAATTCTTTTTTGTTTAGAATTACTTCATGGTCTAAATAATTAGCTACTGTGAAAGGCGTTTGAAGATCATCATTTACATAAGCTAAGGTATTTCCTATTCTTATTCCTTCCATTCCACAGTTAGGTTTTATAACTATATTTTTATTTTTCCAATATTCATTTACCTTGTCATACGTTTTAATGAACGATCTAGGAGGAAGTCTGACTTTAAATTTTGTAGTTAATTTATCATAAGGGATTTGGTTTTTAATTATATTATAACAAAATGAATGACTATTAGTAAGATTAATGATAGGTATTTTAGTTTTATTTACGTTTATACTTTCTTGTTCAAAATAAAATGTTACCTTTCCTAGTCTCTTAAGAATATCTCTACCTAATAGTATATCCCCTGGGAATTGAGAATTCTCTATAGTATATACTCCATGAGTTAGTGTTATTTTTCCTATTTTCAAGGTTAGGGAAGTTTTTCCTATTATTTTTAAAATTTCACCAGAGACACTTGTTAATTTTAAATTTGACTTTTTAATTCTTTTAGTTTTATTTAATTCATATAGATTCATTTCAAGCAATTTAGTTAAAGATTGATAATTTACTAATGAAATTATTGATCCAGAGTCTAAGAAAACGGCCATTTTGGTGTTATTAATATCTACTTCTATTGTTGGATTGTCTATTTGACCTAAAATGGATCTCTATTAGTTTTTTTGAAAAATTTGGATTCGCTCTATATCTTTGGTGAAGCCTTGGGCAATTAAATTTCTTATGACCTGGTTCATTACAATGATGATAAATTATTTGTCGATAGGGTAGTCTATTAGTTTGTATGTTATTTACACTAGATAATTAATTTGAAAGTTAGGCTGATTATGAGGTATAATTTGGAAGTTATTTTGGTTATAAGGTCTGTTAATGGGATTAAGAAAGTTATTTATTGCTCTTCTAGGGGCTATTTTTTCAGCTTTTAATGTCGATTGTACACAATTATTATATGAAGTGAATTCTTGGATACCAATAAGTTTTTTAATCTCATAATTTAATAAATTAGTAAAAATAGAAATTAGAAATTAATCCATTTGAAGAAACACAGCCAAAGCATTCCCTTCTAAAAATAGCGTAATGAACGCTGCTTCGTCCTTCACGTTGTTAATCCTTGCTACCATGGACATCTTTGTTAACCAAGCCTCTACGTCTTCGCTACCATCATAAGACTTCACCATTTCAGAGCGTTATCCCTTTTGATCTATCCAATCTTTTTATTCTTCTGGCCCGAATAGCTTGTAGTTAAAACACGTCTGCAAAGTTTAAAGCTTTAAGCAAGACCTTCTACTGGTTTCGTCACTAATCCATAGCTTGCTAAATATATGACTACATCTTCCGCTTCTAGATGTCTGATATAATCTGATGTCAGGTGGAAGCTTTGTAAAATACCTTGCTCTTTCCTGAGATAACTCTCTCTCCTTGATGCACATAATATGCATCCTTAAATTATCACCTGGTCTAGATAAATTCACTTATAGTTATAACGGATGTAACTCTAAATTCTTTTCGGAAAGGATACTCAGGGTTAATGGGTGAGTTATCAATACTTTCAATACTGTAGAACTGAACGAATAGAGTCCATGTTCTTGATTTAGGATGGTAGTAGGAATCTAAAAGTAAAAATAAGGGAAGTTAATTATCAGTTAGATAGAAAATGAAATATAGATTGGAAAGAGACTAGATATAAATTTAAAAATAATGCTAGTATTTAAAATCAGATTTAATAAAATTCATAAATATCACTGTATAATTGTAGCTACTTTAACATCTTAGTTTTCGTCATGTATATATGAGGGTAAAGCCCTATGACCCAAAACTACTCTTATTGATCCATGGAAATCCTCTAAAACTAGAGCGGGATAATAAGGCATAGCATTCCTTAAAGACCATAATTGTGAAGCTGATACAGTGAAGCCTATGGTAGATATTAATGAATTTGAGGATTGTCCTTGAAGTCCATCACCATTTCCTTCAATATCACAATCGGTCTCGCATAAATCTGTAGAACAGAATGCACTAGGTTTTGTTCTTGTTTCCTTAATAAGAATCCTTAATACTTAGGAGGTGCAATAGATAGATTCATGATCCTCATAATTAATTCAACTTTCTCATTATCTGTAAACTCATCAGATTCATCAAAATCCAAAGGATAATTATTCCCCAGTGCTTTGTTTTTGATTCTTCCTATTGATCTAACAACATTTGGTGTGGTAATACAACCATAACATTGCCTAACAACTTCTTTGAACGTTCAAAGAAGGACAAAATATCTAAACCGATCATAGCTATTGGTTAATGATAAACTTGATCCTTGAGGAAGTAAAGATATTAAGGATCGAGCATGGCCAGCCATAATCAAAGTATTTAAAACCACCTCTGCAGGATTTATTATATACTTATTGAGACTGTATGATTCCATAATCATTTGGTCAAGTATCTGAGATTGTAAATGAACATTCATGAACATATAACTAAACAATTTCCCAACATCACAACGAGATATTTCACTAAGATTAATATCAGAATTATGTACTAACCCTATTTTATCAATAACATCTGTTTCCAGCACCTGCTCAATCCTAACCCAGTTCAAGATAGTCATTGCCAATTCTTCACCTAAATATGGATGAGCTGATTCATAAAGATCTTGGGAAGCTCTCCAAAATCAATTAATTGTGTAGAATGAAAGGTTATCTTTCTTAATGGCAGATTTAATCCTTCATAAATAGGAAGTGAAGCAATGCAAAATTCCCATCATAAACAAGTGATGTACAATGCTCGCAATCAAGTTTACAAGCCCATTCACCTACGACTGAAAATCCACCAGCAAACAGATGCATGATGTAACTTCCTATAGTTACTTTTATTGCTTGGAACATAAAAGTAAAATCTGTCTTTTTTTGTGCAAAAGCTGTAGCTGTATCTGTTATGATTTCTATATGAGACATTATGTTTGGATCATAATTCACAAAAGCCCCTGATGGTAAAATCATTAATTGGCTCCTGTGTTCAAAAGTACCACCTTTTACTTGACGCTCAGAATTCTTAATCAATTGAGGGTTTGTAATTTTTTCCTTAATTAGATAATCTATAAGCAACTGGATATTTTTATCTTCTCCAATCCATGAACTCAATTTAGCCAATGACAATGTTGATTTTTCAATAGAATCAGGATTAATAATCTCCAAACTGGATTTTGATCTTTTGATATGAGTGTTACTTCCCAGATAGGCTTTATAAGGACCTCTGGAGGTAAGATAATCATTGATACTTGGTGATACAATGAACATAATAGATTTAGAGATCGTCTTGTCTTAGGCTAGACCACAATGAGAATCTTACTTGGTGAGTCATTGGTGGACCTGATGTTACCAAATTGAGCACTGTAAAATCCCCTTTCCTTAAATTCAAGTAATAGCAATTGGTCTGAAGCCACTCAAAGGTCCTCATTGAAAATTTAGAACACTACATTTCCTTCCTCTATATCAGGGATTTCCAAAACCTTTTTTTGCATGACTACTCCCTTTTGGAATAACAAGATATTTGAAAATATCACATTATTTTCAATTTTATTTTGAGAGTTTAAATTGAAAAATATGTTCAAGTAATAATAATAATAATAATAAGTAATAATAATAATAATAATAAGTAATAAATAATAATAATAATCAATAATAATAATAGATAATAATAATAATAAATAGTACTAATATAATAAAATAATAATAATAAAAAATAAATAATAAAATAATAATAATAATAATCCTTTTCTAGCACTTATATATAATGGATAATTTCTTTATAAATTTTTGCGATTATATATATATATATATATATATATATATATATATATATATATATATATATATATACGATATATATATATACACAAATTGACCATCAGGTATATAAGTATCTGGAAATATTAATTAATGAGACGACTGGGATTGCTTAGCCCTCAAAACTTCTGAAGATATTTAGGCTTTGTATTGAATTTCATCGTAAAATAATAATAATATAATACATAATAAATAATAATAATAATAAAAACATAATAATAACTAATAATAATAATAATAATAAAAATAATAATAATAATAAAAATAATAATAATAATAATAATAATAATAATAATAATAATAATAATAATAATATTAATAATATTAATAATAGGAACCTAAAAAAGTCCCATCCATTCAGATAGTTAATTGGTTCCAAAACGGATAGTCAAATACCAACGTTCAATTAACATGAAAGTCGGTCCAATGAACAGTACTGCCGCCAGGCTTAGTCATCACCAAGAACTGACTGGAGAAAATTCTGAAGGCCTGGTCGATAGTAACCACTATCTAGAATTGGCCCATCTGACGGTCCACCTACATAAATTGATAATGAAGTTGATTGGATATACATGAGGCTGCCTTATAAGTTTAGCAAATGATATTGGCTGTAATCAATCTCGAAGAATTTTTTTTTTTTGCTAACCCATTCAGGAAAAGCTCACTAACTTTCTAAATTTTTTGTTAAATTATTTAATTCTGCGTATTTTTTAAAGGATTAGAATTAAGCTGTACGTAATTATTAATATCGTTTAACAAAGCAAAGCTGATAAATTTGGTGACATTACCTCTAAAATTTTTGGCATCGATCCATCTCTATTTAAGAACTGATGATAATAACGATGCTTAACGTTAAACTATTCAAGTGACATATTAAGTTATGAGGAAAAGGCTGAAAGGAGAATAAACTAATTTTTTATTGCAAAGTTCACCATACGCGCTAAATGCGTTCATGCCAAAGGCCTCCCTCAAACGAGCCTTGAAGCTTTTCGAATTTTTCTGACCTCCTTCA
The DNA here is from genome assembly GCA_015478945.1 of Trachelipus rathkii. Lineage (NCBI taxonomy): Eukaryota > Metazoa > Arthropoda > Malacostraca > Isopoda > Trachelipodidae > Trachelipus > Trachelipus rathkii. Next base: position 26,775 of record JABUQX010032986.1, read on the forward strand.
TCCATTTGATGAACGCTGCTTAGTCCTTCATGTTGTTAATCCTTGCTACAATGGACACCTTTGTTAACCAAGCCTTTACGTCTTCGCTACCATCATAAGACTTCACCATTTCAGAGCGTTATCCCTTTTGATCTATCCATTCTTTTTATTCTTCTGGCCCGAATAGCTTGTAGTTAAAACACGTCCTCAAAGTTTAAAGCTTTAATCAAGACCCTTCTTTCTACTGGTTTCATCACCAATCCATAGCTTGCTAAATATATGACTACATCTTCCGCTTCTAGATGTCTGATATAATCTGACATCAGGTGGAAGCTTGGTAAAAGACCTTGCTTTTTCCTGAGATAACTCTCTCTCCTTGATACACATAATATACATCCTTAAATTATCACCTGGTCTAGATCAATTCACTTATAGTTATAACGGATGTAACTCTAAATTCTTTTCGGAAAAGATATTCAGGTTTAATGGGTGAGTCATCAATACTTTCAAAGGGAATCCCCTGTAGAACTGAACGAATAGAGTCCATGTTCTTGATTTAGGTGGTAGTAGGAATCTAAAAGTAAAAATAAATAAAGTTAATAATCAGTTAGATAGAAAATGAAATATAGATTGGAAAGAGACGATATAAGTTTGAAAATAATGCTAGTATTTAAAATCAGATTTAATAAAATTCATAAATATCACTGTATAATTGTAACTACTTTAACATCTTTGTTTTCATCATGTATATATGAGGGTAAACCCCTATGACCCAAAACTACTCCTATTGATCCATGGAAATCCTCTAAAACTAGAGCAGGATAATTAGGTATAGCATTCCTTAAAAACCATAATTGTGAAGCTGATACAGTCAAGCCTATGGTAGATATGAATGAATTTGAGGATTGCCCTTGAATTCCATCACCATTCCCCTCAATATCACAATCGATCTCGCATAAATCTGTAGAACAGAATGCATTGGGTTTTGTTCTTATTTCCTTAATGCACTTACTTTAGGAGGTGTAATAGATATATTCATCAAAATCCAAAGGATAATTATTCCCCAATGGTTTGTTTTTGGTTCTTCCTATTGATCTAACAACATTTGGTGTATCAGTTGGTAATACAAACATAACATTGCCTAACAACTTTGAACATGCATTCCATAGACAGACAAAGTATCTAAACCGATCATAGCTATTGTTTAATGATAAGCTTGATCCTTGAGGAAGTAAATATATCAAGGATCGAGCATGGCCAGCCATAAACAAAGTATTTATAACCACCTCTGCAGGATTTATTATATACTTATTGAGACTGGATGATTCCATAATCATTTGGTCAAGTATCTGAGATTGTAAATGAACATTCATGAACATATAACTAAACAATTTCCCAACATCACAACGAGATATTTCACTAAGATTAATATCAGAATTATGTACTAACCCTATTTTATCAATAACATCTGTTTCCAGCACCTGCTCAATCCTAACCCAGTTCAAGATAGTCATTGCCAATTCTTCACCTAAATATGCATGAGCTGATTCATAAAGATCTTGGGAAGTCTCTCCAAAATCAATTAATTGTGTAGAATGAAAGGTTATCTTTCTTAATGGCAGATTTAATCCTTCATAAATAGGAAGTGAAGCAATACAAAATTCCCATCATAAACAAGTGATGTACAATGCTCGCAATCAAGTTTACAAGCCCATTCACCTACGACTGAAAATCCACCAGCAAACAGATGCATGATGTAACTTCCTATAGTTACTTTTATTGCTTGGAACATAAAAGTAAAATCTGTCTTTTTTTGTGCAAAAGCTGTAGCTGTATCTGTTATGATTTCTATATGAGACATTATGTTTGGATCATAATTCACAAAAGCCCCTGATGGTAAAATCATTAATTGGCTCCTGTGTTCAAAAGTACCACCTTTTACTTGACGCTCAGAATCCTTAATCAATTGAGGGTTTGTAATTTTTTCCTTAATTAGATAATCTATAAGCAACTGGATATTTTTATCTTCTCCAATCCATGAACTCAATTTAGCCAATGACAATGTTGATTTTTCAATAGAATCAGGATTAATAATCTCCAAACTGGATTTTGATCTTTTGATACGAGTGTTACTTCCCAGATAGGCTTTATAAGGACCTCTGGAGGTAAGATAATCATTGACCACAATGAGAATCTAACTTGGTGAGTTATTGGTGGACCTAATGTTGTTACCAAATTGAGCACTGTAAAATCCTTTCTTAAATTGGACATTAGCAGTGTTGGACAGGCACTCAAATCGCTCAATAATTTAGAAAAGATAGAATTCGTTCCTCTAGATCAGGGATTCCCAACCTTTTTTTTGCATGACGCCTCCCTTTTGGAATAACGACAACTCGCGCCCCCCTATTTTTTAATTTTATTATGAGATTTAAAATATGAAAATATTTTAAATAATATAATAATAATAATCCCTACCTTTTTCAGTACATGATAATTTCATTTTAATTTTTGCGATTATATATAATATATATATATATATATATATATATTACTACAAAAATACACGATCTAATATATATAATATATATATATATATATATTATATATATATATATATATATTATATACTATATAATATATTATAATTAATGAGACGACTGGGATTGCTTAGCCCTCACCATATGTTCTGAGATATTAGGCTTTATGCTGGAAAGAGCACATCGTAAATAATAATAATAATAATAATAATAATATAATAATAATAATAATAATAATATAAGGGAAATGACCAGAGTCAGTCAATGGTAACTACTATTTAAAACGGGCTCAAATGTCGGTGCACCGAACGAATGAGGTTGATCCTCGGTCCACCGAAAACTCTAGGGAATCTCGAAGTGAGTTTGGGAACAGTATCACCGTTCAATTAACATTAAAGTCGGTCCACTGAACAGTACTGCCGCCAGGCTTGGTCATCACCAAGAACTGACTGGAGAAAAGGCTGAAGGCCTGGTCGATAGTAACCACTATCTAGAATTGGCCCATCCGACGGTCCACCTACATAAATTGATAATGAAGTTGTTTGGATATCCAAGAGGCTGGCTTATAAGTTTAGCAATTTGTATTGGCTATAATCAGTCTGAAGGATTTTTTTTTTTTTTTTTTTTTTTTTTTTTTTTTTTTTTTTGTAATACCGATAATGTAGAATCGATGCAAATGAGCCACTAACTTGCTAACCCATTCAGGAAAAGCCCACTAACTTTCTAAATTTTTTGTTAAATTATTTAATTCTGCGTATTTTTTAAAGGGTTAGAATTAAGCTGTACGTAATTATTAATATCGTTCAACAAAGCAAAGCTGATAAATTTGGTGACATTTCCTCTAAATATTTTGGCATCGATCCATCTCTATTTAAGAACTGATGATAATAACGATGCTTAACGTTAAAATATTCAAGTGAAATAATTAAGCAATGAGGAAAAGGCTGAAAGGAGAATAAACTAATTTTTTATTGCAAAGTTCACCATACGCGCTAAATGCGTTCATGCCATAGGCCTCCCTCAAATGAGCCTTGATGCTGTTTGAATTTTTCTGACCTCTTTCATCCATTTGAAGAAAAACAGCCAAAGCATTCCCTTCTAAAAATAGCGTAATGAACGCTGCTTCGTCCTTCACGTTGTTAATCCTTGCTACCATGGACATCTTTGTTAACCAAGCCTCTACGTCCTCGCTACCATCATAAGACTTCACCATTTCAGAGCTTTATCCCTTTTGATCTATCCATTCTTTTTATTATTCTGGCCCGAATAGCTTGTAGTTAAAACACGTCCGCAAAGTTTAAAGCTTTAAGCAAGACCTTTTACTGGTTTCGTCACCAATCCATAGCTTGCTAAATATATGACTACATCTTCCGCTTCTAGATGTCTGATATAATCTGATGTCAGGTGGAAGCTTGGTAAAATACCTTGCTTTTTTCTGAGATAACTCTCTCTCCTTGATACACATAATATGCATCCTTAAATTATCACCTGGTCTAGATAAATTCACTTATAGTTATAACGGATGTAACTCTAAATTCTTTTCGGAAAGGATACTCAGGGTTAATGGGTGAGTTATCAATACTTTCAATACTGTAGAACTGAACGAATAGAGTCCATGTTCTTGATTTAGGGTGGTAGTAGGAATCTAAAAGTAAAAATAAGGAAAGTTAATTATCAGTTAGATAGAAAATGAAATATAGATTGGAAAGAGACTAGATATAAATTTAAAAATAATGCTAGTATTTAAAATCAGATTTAATAAAATTCATAAATATCACTGTATAATTGTAACTACTTTAACATCTTTGTTTTCATCATGTATATATGAGGGTAAAGCCCTATAACCCAAAACTACTCCTATTGATCAATGGAAATCCTCTAAAACTAGAGCAGGATAATAATAATATTGAAGCTGATACAGTCAAGCCTATGGTAGATATGAATGAATTTGAGAATTTGTCCCCGAATTCCATCACCATTACCTTCAATATCACAATCGATCTCGCATAAATCTGTAGAACAGAATGCATTGGGTTTTGTTCTTATTTCCTTAATGCACTTACTTTAGGAGGTGTAATAGATATATATATAAATATATATATAATATATATATATATATAATATATATATATATATTAATCTTAAGAATTAAAATTTTACAAAATTCAATAATTATTTGGACTTTTTATAAGAATTAAAAAATTTAATTTACTTTTCATCAAAATATAAAAAAACAAATCACACACCCACACACGAGCGAGACCCCCTTTGTGTCGTATCCGAAAGAACACTCCATAGTGGGGTACCAGTACAAACCTACATTGTGGCGTCCTCCATTGTAGGAGAGCATTATGAGTTATAGGGTACAAAGCACAGATTTCTGGGATACTATACGCAGTTATTTATGGAGTACAAAGCACTGAGTAATGTGATACTATACACAATAATTTTTGGCTTACAAAACACTGATTTCTGAGATGCTATACACAGATATTTATGAGGTACAAAACACATTAATGTGGTACTTTACACAATAATTTGTGGCGTACAAAACGACGATTTCTGGAATACTATACACAGTAATTTATGGCGTACAAATTTCTGATTTAGGGGATACTGTAAACATGGGGTGGCCAACCCGTGGCGCATTGGATGATTATAAGTGGCGCATTGCTACGGGCTACTTTTTGAGATATTTTATACTTTAACTGGGCTACGTCAGCCTATTTCTTACGAATTTATTTAATGAAATTAAAAATTCATTTTATTGCCATAATTTTTTTAAATCTGGCAAGATTTAAAGAATGTAACTAATATCGTCATGTTTATGCATTTTTTTTGTAGTGTCGACTCTCAATATATTTCATATTCAATTTCCCGAAACCCGTTTGAAACAATTTCAGTGCAATAAAAAAAAACTCTTCAATAATGATGATCAGTTGAAATTTTGTGTTCATCAGTGATAGTGAGGCAGTGTTCTCTCATATTTTCCTAAGTTTTGCTTTTTTTATTTTTTTTCATAAGTGAGCATATTAGAAATTACTGCCCTATTTTTTAAATCAAAGAATTCTAAAAATATAATTAATAGAGATTTCTTATATTCTGTGGATATATATATAATATATATTATAATATATATATATATATTATATATATATTATATATATATATATATATATATATATATATATATATATATATATATATATT
>JABUQX010032986.1:37500-44811 GCA_015478945.1 Trachelipus rathkii
ACAAAGAAAGGTCGACGATCTAATAAGATTTAGATCTCAGTAAAGGAGAAACTGAACTCTTAGAATCTAGGTTGCATCATTCCAATTTGTTGGCAACATGCACAAGAATTTTAGTATATAGACAAAGACATGAGCGATTTTCAAAATACTTCACCATGCAACTCTCGGTATGTGCGTACAATATTGACGGTTTGATGGCTGAACTTGGTTTCAAGCATGCCACAAAGGAACGGAGACTTTTTATGAATCCTTAAAGACAAGTCTGACAGCAGTATTGCTTCATAATGATAATACAAGGCTTTCATTATCAGTAGCATACTCATTAAATATGAAGGAAACAGATGACAGTATGTCAGTTTTAATTAATGAATTACAATCATAAACGATATTACGATACTATAAACGATAATATAAAGATATTGCTTCCCCCTTTACATATAAAATTAGGCTAAATGAAAAACATTTTGAAGGGAATTTATAAAAATGGAGATGGCTTTGCATATTTCAGGACTCCGTTCCCTGCTTTAAGTGAGGCAAAATTGAAAGAAGGAATGTTGTTTGGCCCACACATCAGAAAACTCTTGAAGGATGACACTTTCGAGAAAGAGTTAATTAATTTGAAACTATTTGCTTGGGGGGCATTTAAATCAGTGGTTTCGGGAATTCTAGGTAACAACAATGCTGAAAATTACGAAGAGTTGATAAGAATACTCTTGGACAGCTATCAGAAGCTTGAATGTCGTATGTCGCTAAAAATTCACTTTCTGCATTTAAAATTTGAATTTCATTCCCCATAACTTGGGAGCTGTTATTGACGAACAGGGGTAAAGAATCCATCAAGGCATCATAACAATGTAACACCGATATCAAGGAAAAATACATCCTAACATGATTTCTGACTACTGCTGGTTCTTGCTAAGATAAAACGCAGCATAAGCGAAAGAAATGAAATTTTGGTAAGTAGTTGTTTAAAAATCTAAATTTTCTTGTAAACTTAGTTTTTATTTAATGGATGCATTGGTAAATTTTGTTTAAACATTTTACTTTAAAAGTGGTTACAGTTTATATATATATATATGAGAGCATAAGCAGCATGAGCAGTATATATATATATATATAAGGTTATGCAAAGTAAAGAAGATATATATATATATATATATATAATATATATATATATATATATATATATATATATATATATATATAGCACTTTTAAATAACATTTTTTGTATTTCCATGTAATTAATTTAAAATGAGCGCTTGTAATTATATTTGCCGGTATTATTTCAACTTTCCGTTGTCATACAAAATTAGTTCGTGTTACTGTGTTTCTATCATCATTTTCGTAATCAGCATGATCGATTTAATAAGAAAATAACTAAAGTTTTCATGTGGCAGAGAGAGAAACTTAAATTTTTAGAATGTGTGTAATCAAAGCAAATGAAGAGTATATATTAATAAATATGAATAAAAACTAATTTTTGGTTACTGAAGAGTTATTAAAATTGCTTATCGAAAGCTCAAAAAATCTCTAGCGGAATCAATACTACGATGGCTGAAATAAACAGTGACTTTCTGATAGGACAACTTTGATGATGGCGCAGGAACAATGAAGAAAGTTATAAGGTGTTCAAACTGTCGAAATATAAAGTGGGATTGTGTGTATATTTGCTTTTCATATACAGAATATAAAATATTAGGAAATTGATTGGCACAGCGAAAACAGGCGGACAACTACTATAGTTTTAATAAAAATAAAATAGAAAAAAAAACAAGGTTAGTTATAATAAATTTGGAAACAGATTAAGAAAAGTTTTTAGCAATTTTTCAACTGCACACATTAAAAAGATTATTTTAATAAGACATTCTTCAAAATATCTTACAGTGAAATCTGTAATCATGAGTGAATTGGTTATAACACGTTTCTCAACTTTATTAGCCTCTCAATCTTCCATTAAAAGTATTGACTATAGTTAAGATAGTCTTTATCATTACGAGAGTTAAATCGCTTTAATCATATTGAAAATGGTATGTTACTTTGAAAGATTTTTTCGCGCAAAAATTCTTATTTCTGGTGGCGAATATAAGAGTAGGGTGATATATATATGATATATATATATATATATATATATATATGTATAGCGGTTTTCATAACCATGCGTGCTTAGACAAAGGTTATATATTATATATATATATATAGAGTAATATGAAGAAATGAGGTTCATGTGTTAAGAATCGATGTTAAATGACAGGAAAAAGGAAATTGCAATCCATTATCTTAATATTTCAAATCATTTAGAGAGCAAGTTCTGAGTCGTAAATTACTACATTTCGTAGAGTAATTCATTCAATAATATGAACTAAAAATTTTAAAAATAAATTTGATAAATAATAATCACATTTGGATCGATACGGATATTATCAGATATCTTTATCTCGTAATCTTGCACTTCAGAAAAATATATTTCTCTACTGTGAAAGTCTTCAAAAGAAACTTTCTCTTATACAGGGATGAAAAAGACTAACAAAACTGGCTTTAATGAGTATTCATAATAGCTGCACAATGTGAATGGAGGAAATTGTATATCATGAAGAGAACAAAAAATATAGTACTCATATATATAGTGATAGTATAGCAGCATATATATATAAAAGAAAGATATATATATATATATATATATATATATTATATATATATATATATATATATATATATATATATATATATATATATATTATTTTTTGAAATTATCAATCAGATTATTTTATTCAAAATAAAGTCTTTAATATACATATGTATGTGTATATATATATATTATAGTTATATAAAAATATATATTTATATATATATATATATATATTCCAAAAAATAATACTGCCACGAAAAGGTTTCCCAAAAGGTTACCTAAATAATTTTATCGATCTATCGAATATCTATTTTTACCCACCGGCTCATAGTCCAACCAGTGGCATGTAACACAACTGTTACAAGTGTTACAAGTACAACTTTTAAACGTAACTTGTAACTACAAGCCTATTATCATAAAATAAGGTAAGGTACAAGACTTGTTGCTACAATTTATAAGTCTATAAATTGTGCAGACAATTTCACGACTGCACTTGGCGATGTTTGTGTTCGGCCTGCGTATGTTGTTCTGTATTACGGAATTCGGAAGGCTGTAGATAATATTTATCTTTCCATTTTCTAATATTTTTCTTTCGGTTATTTTGTTTTTTTCTTATAATAAAAAATAATGATGAAATTTATAAAATTGATAAAGCGTAATCTCGCGTCTTGTGGTAATAAATTTTTCATCTGAAAAAATTATTTAAAAAAAAAATTTATTCCCAGGGTCTGGTTCCGACTCCATTTATTTCACTTGGTAAAAACAGAAGAATGGGCTAGAGGTAGCTAAAATGAAAAAAAAAAAAATAGATTTTCTATATTTATAAATAAAACATTTTATGAGCCTGAACTTGGAATTGCAATTTTTACTGGATTTGAAATATTTAAAAAAAAATTTCTGTATCTAAAAAACTGTTCATCAGAATTTCTAAAAATAGATACACCACGATGTTCTGGAGGAATTTTTCTAATAATTTAGATAATGAAAAAAAAGGTGAAAATTTTGATTTTGCTTTCAAAAAGTAGGGGGTCCAAAGATGAAGTCTCCCCCTTTCAAATATAATATGAAATGCTACCTAAAATTAATCTTAACTAAATCTTGTGTAAAATAATTCATTCATTTGTTAGAATCGAAACTCTGAAGATGTCCAAGGTTTACGGTATAAGGAACTGATAAATATAAATATGCCTCATATTTTCTTTGTACATTATTTTATAGAATAGTTTTAAGGAAATTAAATGGAAATTAGAAGAAGACATTTCGTGAATTAGAAGCTAAAAGTAAAAAAATTTTAAAAAAACTGATATAGAATTTTTAAATAATAATAATAATAATAAAAATAATAATAATAATAATAATAATAATAATAATAATAATAATAAAATAAATATAATAATAATAATAATAATAATAATAATAATAATAATAATAATAATAATAATAATAATAATAATAAATTATTAACATTTTTAAACGTATTAAAAATTAAACTTAAAATATTTCGATTCAAAATCTTGAATAGACATTTGGTTTCTTTTTCACTCTAATTGAAAATTTGGAATTTTCTTTTGCCAGACGTACGATGTGCTTGAATGTAAAACAAATTTGTAAATGGCAACAAATAGGCGCCATTGCTGTAACGTTTATCTTATTGTGAAGAAGAGTTTTAAGAAATAAAGTGACCTATACTAGAAAATGCTGATAATACTTATAATTTAGTATATGGATTAAATTGCAATTACTGTTGAGTGTACATTAATTTTTTTCCTTTTTGTTACTTGTAACTGACGATGTGTTGTTAAAAATATATTCTTTTTGTTGAGTCCACTCTCTCCATTATTTACTCAGCCGAATATATTTCATATTGTCATCTTATGACCATCGTTTCTTACCTTTTCTAAGAGTCGCGAGTACTATTTTTTAATAAAGTAACCGTCAATCCCACAGAACATTGTGATTATATATATATATATATATATATATAGCAGCATATATATATATAAGGGTTAAGTATATAAGTATATATGTATATATAGTGTATATATATATATATATATATATATATAAGATATAAAAATTAACGAACATTTTTAAAAATTTGACTTAACATAAGTAAAATAAAATTATTTGAATACACGTTAAATAAAACCTCAGGAAGGAATTAGTAACAGATAGATATGCGTAATATGTTTTAGCTGGGTTTAGATTTGGCGTTTACTCTCCAAATCTTAGGACGTTCTTACGTTCATTTTCAATGAAAAATCAAATTCTTCCTAGTTTTGAAGTTTGTTTTACGTCCCCACCCTGTGTTTTTATAACTACTACCACTACTACTATTTTGTTTTAATTTACAATATATATATATATATATATATATATATATATATAAGGTTATATAGCAAATATATATATGGTATATATATATATATGGCGGGCGCACATAATAAACCGGCCCAATCTACGAAAAATGAATATCAATAATATTTGACCTAACTACCTACGACATTACGTCCGGGTTAATTTAAATTATAAAACCAGCTCAAACGAGTCATTTGTCGCGCATACCTAGTGCGCAGCGTCTGCATACGTCAAACGAACATCAGTCGTCGTTCAGCGTGTATAGCTGTGAGTCATGCCTTACTCCATTCGTCAACGTGTGTTCATCGTCGAAGAATATGTGCGGTCACAATCCTTTATAGTTGTTCGTTACAGGTTTCGTGAAGTTTCCTCACATTGATATTCCTGCGAAATCAACAATTCAGGATCTACTGAAAAAGTGGCGTTTAACAGGTAATGTTGACAATGCAAAGAGAAATAGGGAACAGACTGTACGTACACCTAAAGTCGTGGCGGACATAAGAGCACGAATGCAAAGAAGCCCCCCAACAAGTCGACACGACAGTTATTACAACAATGTGGAGCAGATCATGTCAACGCATCCTTCATGGCTTAAAAATGAAACCCTACCGTGTGAGTTTTGTTCATTAAATAAAAGAAGCGTAAAACTTACTGTAATTGGTTGCTAGAGAATGTTGCTGGGGGAAATGTTGATCCGTTTCTCTTCTTTTCAACGGATGAAGCTTGGTTTAATCTGTCGGGTTACGTTAATTCCCAAAACTGTCGACACTGGGTTACATACAGAGAACCCACATAAGTCCCTGCAAATGCCATTAAACGATTTAAAAATTAGTGTTTGGTGTGCTCTTTCTGGTAACACAAATTCCAAGATGAAAGTTCAAATTTTTAAACTGTGAAAGCTCATAAACGTTTGTATATAGTGATTTCTCTGCACAGTTAGACCTGACGTACGTACGTAGATCGGTAGATTTATTATTGATATTCCTTTTTTCGTAGATGGGGCCAGTTTTGTGCGCCACTATATATATATATATATATATATATATATATATAGCAGCAGCAGTATATATATATATATGTATATATATAGATATATATATAAAGGGCATATATAAAGCCGGTGTATCGTTGTTATTGCGAAAAAATTCAGTATGATATTCCTTGCATAAATATAAGATGTCAAACATTTCATACCGAAAACGCCTCGTTTCCAAGATAAGGTGATGAAACTATGTGGGACATAGCTGATAAATTCCATTGCCCGTCCCCCCACTCTCAACCTTTAATAATAAGCACGTAGAAAGTTACCCCACCTTGTTATTTACTATAAGTACAGTACTATACTTAGTCCGTGTCGTCAAGTTGTGTGTCTTCAAGTGTCGTTCATATTTTCAAAATGATTTACACAAATAGTGAAATGTGCGATATGTTATTTACGGCCGTACGAACGGTAATTCATTAGCAGACATGCGTCTCTATAAGAAATGTACACCCAAATCGTCATCCCGCATCATACTATAAGCCTTAAATTGCCCCCATCAACGTCTTAGGAGAAAGCCAGTGGTTTTAAAAACTAATGGAAACGGGGGCGACCTCGCCAGTATCAATCTTCAAATGTCGAAGAACAGTAAGGTTCTCCAAGAACTTGAGGACAGTCCTAAAAACAAGTACCAGAAAGACTGCTGCAAACACTACTACATGTAAGTCATTCGACAATTTTCAAGGTTTGAAAAATCAACTCCTGTACCCTTATCACATCCAACGAGTGCAGGCACTTGTACCCAACAGTTTTTCCTTCAAGAGTAGCTTTGTGCGATGAATGCAACAGAAAATTGTATACAATCCTCACCATTTAGGCAGAATTATTGTTTGTTCATCGATGAGGCAAATTTTTCCAGAGACGCCATATCGAACTTCCACAACAATTCATATATGGGCTGATGAGAACCCAGATGCAAAATAGTTGAAAGAGGCCATCAACACCAGTTTCATTGAATGTAAGGGTCGGAATTGTTTGACCGTTTGATAGGTCCATTCCTTTTACCAGCGAGAGGCTACTGGAGACGTTTATCGTTAATTTCTTTAACATGACTTGCCTACACTTACTACTGGAAGACGTCCCATTCCAATTAAGATCGAAAATGTATTTCATGCACGACGGCGCTCCAGCTCATTTCAGTTTAGTTTCTCGTAACTATTTGAACAGTTTATATCCACGCCGTAGGGGGTATGGAAATCGTCCCCCCCATCTGCTCCCCGTCTTAAAGAAGGTAGAAGTATATATATATATATATATATATATATATATATATATATATATATATAT
>JABUQX010032987.1:0-5000 GCA_015478945.1 Trachelipus rathkii
TAATATGAAATATGAAGATCTATGTATGCCCATAGAGAATTTTACTCTTAAGAACAGTAGGAAGGAAAATTTCAAATGAATTTAATTATTATAATTGTTATTATTACTAAATTAGTTGTTTTTTTCAAATATATTTTGTAAATCATTTTCTTTTTCACTTTAAATTAAATTGAAATAATTTAGTTAACTTTCCAGTTTAAATTATTTTATTAAGTTTTTCAAAAATTTTTTATATTCTTCTTGCTTGCCTAGATAGGTTTCAGTGTTGACAGTGGTGTACCTTGAAGATTATACTTAGGTAGGAAGTTTATATATATATATATATATATATATATATATATATATATATATATATATATATATATATATATATATATATATATATATATAATATATATATATATATATAGATATATATATATATTAATAATCGAATTATATAAAGATGTTGAAGAATGATCATATAATACGTAGGTAAGGAATTAACTGCCTTCTCAAGGATTGAACACGCCATGTTGCGACTGAGGACAATATACCCGGTGCATTACGACTGGGCTATCCTCCAAGCCAAAAAACGTGGTCAAGAACGGTTATAAAGCAACCGGCTCCCTTCAAAGGCGGCATCACCAGGTGTCCAGCCTGTGCTATCCCTCGTTCTTTATATTGTAGATGTTAAGTATTGTATAATTGCAATTATATAAGATGTTAAGAAAGAACATATAATAGGAAGGTAAAGAATTAGCTGCCTTCTCGGGATTGAACCACCGCCATCTTGTTGCGACTGAGGACAATATGCCCGGTGCATCCGATTGAGCTATCCTCTAAGCCAAAAACTTGGGTTCAGAACAGTTATATAAAAACAACCGAAGCTCCTTCAGGCGACATCCGAAGCTAGTTCCAACCTGTCAATGCCCTGGTAGCAAAGAAGTTGCCGTATTTTATGGAAAATTTTGCATAATGATAGCTCAATTATATGAGCTCTTAAGAAAAGAACATATAATAGGAAGGAAAAGAATTAACTGCCTTCTCAAGGATTGAACCACCGCCATGTTGCGACTCAAGGACAATATACCCGGTGCGTTACACTGAGCTATCCTCCCAAGCCAAAACTTGGATTCAAGAACAGTTATAGAGCAACCGATTATATGTCCTTTCTTTAACATCTTATATAATTGCAATTGTGTACAAATTATCTAATATAAGAACGAGGCTCAGTTGATGTCTGCTGCTCGGTAGCCTGGCTAGCCTGAATCAGGGCAGCAGATAGCTCAGCTAGTGTGTCTCAGTCTCTGTTTGAAGCTGTTAATTCTTCTATTATGTTCTTTCTTTAACATCATATCTATTCGCAGTATTATGCGAATTTGGCATCTGGCTATAAGAACGAAGGGGCTGGACATGTTGATGTGCTGAAAGGAGCTCGGTGCGCCCCGCAACTGTTCTTGAATCAGGGTACGGCGGAAGGGCTCAACTAGTCATGGCTTTCCCGGGCGCTCGGTCTGGCTGGCATTGTTAATCGGAAAGACGTTTACGCTCTGATATATGTTCTTTCTTTAACATCTTATATATATGCTAATATATATTAATAACCAATAATAATAATAATAACATAATATATAATAATAATATAATATGTATATAATATATATATATATATATATATATATATATATATATATATATATATAGAGAGAGAGAGAGAGAAAGGATTCAAATTCTTTCACATTTGCAAAATTTATTCGTACTTTTTCACGGGAAGTGAGCGAGGAAAAATTTCGTACCCGTAAATTTTCGGATCTTCACTCGTACAACGAATATGATGCCTGTCTGGCCCAATATAATATTTAAATATGAAGATCATGTATGCCCATAGCTTAGAATTTTACTCCTAAGAACAGAGTGGAAGGAAAATTTCCAAATGATTAATTATTATAATTAGTTGTTTCAAATTTATTTTATAAATCAGTTTCTTCTTTCATTTTTAAAAAATTGTAATAATTTAGTTAACTTTACCGTTTAAATTATTTTCTTTATTAAAAGACTAAAAAATATTGGGTAGGAGCTACTACCCTGCCTATCTAAGTATACGTTCTGAAATATATATATATATATATATATAATATATATATAACATATATATATATATATATATATAACTATATATATATATATATATATATAAATATATATATATATATATATATATATATATATATATATATATATATATATTTATATCTTTATATATATATATATTTATATATATATATAATATATATATATATATATATATATATATATATATATATATATATATATATATATATATATATATATATATATATATATATATATATATATAATAATATAATAACTATATATGTAGTGTGTGTTGTGTGTGTGTGTGTGTGTGTGTGTGTCTTTCACTTTCAAGCCAAAAGTTTTGAATTTAAAATATATAATATTAAATTATTTCTATCTCCGGTAATAGACTTTGACCTTTTATATTTTAAAGTTTAAATAGGAAAAAAGTATTTAAACGCACAACTTTGGACGGAAAGTCTTACTTTGCTTTCGTCAATATATATATATATATATATATATATATATATATATATATATATATATATATATATATATATATATATATATATATATATATATATATATATATATACTATATATATATATATATATTTGAAATAATTAAAGTACTTTAATAAAACAGCACATACCATGTTTGTCCTGAATACAACCTTTTACATTATACATTATCATTATTTTTATCAAAATCATACTGTAGGAATTGTTTATGGTAGAAAGAGAGAGAGAGAGAGAGAGAGAGAGAGAGAGAGAGAGAGAGAGAGAGAGAGAGAGAGAGAGAGAGAGAGAGAGAGAGAGAGAGAATGAAAAGATGCTTGGAGTATTTCGAACTTTTTATTAAAATATGATGACATGGAGAGACATAGAGACAGAGAGACAGACAGACAGACAGACAGACAGACAGACAGACAGACAGACAGACAGACAGACAGACAGACAGACAGACAGACGTTTTATTTATTTAATTTTTTAAATATAATTTTGAGAGATCTTGGTTAAGTTCTGTAAATCACACTTAGATATTTTTAACTAGTTTTAAGTTAAAATCTAATTTAATAAATAATAATATATAACGTATATTAATTATTACTTTAAAGCATTAATTCCGAAATAGATATTGTATAACCAAAATTATTCTCTGAACTCAATGAGCACTTTTATTACGTAACTGATCGCAAAGATAATATGAATATTAATTCTGAAAGAGAAACATCTGCTTCCAATTTGATTCAATTACCCTTTCGTATTCTCCATCGAAGGAGCCAATTACAATGCGAGGCAGAATTACTTTCAAAGAAACCCGCTAAAGAAAAGCATAAAGAGCAAGGTACAAATATTTGAGATTTTTAAAATTGTTGTAATACTGACCATATTATTAGAATGTGCTCATCTAATCATTGTTGTATTAGTTTCTATTGCTGTTCTTGTAGAATCAATGTTACAATAGTTTTATTGATATTGTTGGTATCGTTTTTATGTTTTTTGTTTTTAGTACCGTATTCTTGTTAAAACATAAAATTCAACGTACAAATATTTATACGAGGCCTTAAAATAGTTATAAAAATGAAAATATTCTTTAAAAGTTGCTGTAATCATTGTTGTTGTAGATTCTATTGCAGTTCTCGTATTATTCTTTGAGATTGCTGTAATCGTTGTTGTTGTAGTTTCTATTAGTGTTCTTTTAAACATTCTTTGGTAGCTGTAATCATTTCAGTTGTAGTACATTCTATTGCTGTTATTGTTATATTATTTGAGGTTGCTGCAATCACTAATGTGGTATTTTCTATTGCTGTCTTTATAAAATTCTTTGAAGTAGCTGTAATCATTGCTGCTACTGTAATATTTTTTTAAGGTGCTGTTATCTTTGCTGCTTTTCTAATATTCTTTGAACGCTGCTGTAATCATATCTGTTGAAAAATCTGTTGCTGTTTTTGTAGTATTTTTTAAGAGTTCTGTGATCACTGCTGTTGCAGATTCTACTGCTGCTGTTGTAAAATTCTTTGAAAGTTGTTGAATCATTGTTGTTGTAGTTTCTAATGATGTTCTTGTAATATTTTCAAGTTTGCTGAATTATTACCGTTGCTGTGTTTCTCTTTGAGCTGCACCGAGTGAGCCAATGGAAGAGATGAATACACTGTTCCCGGTTATGAAGTAGTCACAACTTTTGAGATTATTCGAGTGAACCATCAATGAAAAGGCTGTTATGACGAGAGTTGTCAGGCAGTTCCAAAAGTGCCCTCTAAAACGAACCCGTGTTTCTGAGCATTGAGTGAGCAGAAAAGCAATGCCCCATCTGACTGTGAAAAAAATTGAAAAAAAGGTGAATGTAACTTTCTTCTTACGTTGCGACGTTCGACGACTCATGCTGACAAGTTCCACTGCTTAGAGTCGTCTGACATCTAAAAGCTCGCCATTGGACTTTGTGCAGACTAAGATCTCGATAAAGTCTTGATGTTTTCTTGGTTTGGGAAAATAATCGGGTTTCTCTTCTCAGTCTACACTATATTCGAGGATCAATGCGACTTCATCATTGCTTCTGATTTTGCTGCTTTCTTCTGAGGTATGGCATGTCTTCCCTTCGGAAGGAATAGGGTAGACAGGAAGCTTAGGAGAGTATGGACAATGGCAATGATGGACGAAGGTCTGGATATCATGGAATAGCAGGCGCAAATTTTATGCACCAAGTCGACGACTTGTGGACGGGATCCAGCAACAAACAGAAAATGAGCTAAATTTGCGGACGCTGGTTCCTAGTATTTTCTCTTGCAATTCATGAGATTGCGAACATCATTGGCCTTCTATTTTCCCCTCACGTACCAACAACTGCGCAAGAAAAAAAAAATATACAAATATAAAATATCTTCCCAACTCATTGTTATTCGAAAACATATATTATATAA
>JABUQX010032987.1:12500-23293 GCA_015478945.1 Trachelipus rathkii
GAAATAATATATATAGTAATATAATATATATATAGTATATTAATATATATATATATAATATATTATATATATATATAAATATAATCTATATAATATTATAAGTAGTATATGGATATATAGGTGATATGACCGTTAACCGTATCTATGGATTTAAGTGATTGATATGAGATCGTGTGCTGTAGTGTGTGTGTGTGTGTGATGCGTGTGTGTGTGTTATGACGTTGTGTTTGTGACGAACTCTAACAAATGAAGGTATAACTGCCGCACCAAACTCTGGAAATGATGATGTTTGATTTAAATATTCTGTATGGCAAGAAATGAGGATAGCATGATTTCTCTCAATGTGAGTTCTTGAATTGATTCAACAATCAAATAGTCAGATAAGGCCAAGATGTGCGATTTATTACAGCGACGACATGCATCTACTGCAGCACGGCATCACGAGGTACGGCTTTTATGTGCACACGCAACGAATGACACACACAACTACACATCATCACATCTACATACAGCAAGTGCTGAGTTTGTTTAGTCGATGTTGATGGCGACTAATGTATGATATATATTAAAGTATAACTGCTACGTATTACCCATTATATAATATAGATATATAGTATATATATATATATATATAAATATATATATATTAAACGTGAATTTATATAGATATATATATTGCATATGTATTAGTAGGTAATATATATATAGTATATATATATATATATATAATATATATATACTATATATTATATATAGTTTATATACATTAGTACGCGTATATATATATGAAGTATAATAATATATCATAGGCGGGGGCCCACCTATGAGTTATGATAGTAGTAGTAAGAGTGTGCCTATAATGGTGTAATAATACTATATATAGTAATATATAAGTTAGGTGATTGTGGTTGAGTATACACTTAATTGTAATAAGTACTATGATGCATGATATAGGCAAGAGAGTAGGTATATATATAATATATATTATGAGGAGGCTATGTTGCGAGTGATAGCTATATAATTAATTATATAATATATATATATATATAATATGAGGTTAGATATATATATATATATGCTAAATATATATATATATATATTATCTTATATTTAATATATATATAAAGTCGTAATTACTATGTATAATTATATATAGTAGGTATGTTGATCGGTTTTAGAGATAATATACAGTATTTGTATGAGTGCACGGGCCTGTGCGGTATATACGGACTTAGCTACTAGGTATAATATGATTAGCGTGAATCGCTGCCGTAAGTATTCCGGTTTGTGGGATATCTATCATAATGGACAGAGGTAGTATATAAACGATATATATATATTAAGGGAATGCAGAAAAAAATAAAATGTTCCCAGTACATGTCTTCTGCGTGTCGTACGCAGCAGACACGTACTATAATAGGACAGAGTATAGTAGAGGATCAAATAGCGATGGAAGTACCACGCAGCATTGGGCCTTTGTGTTTGTATGTATAGAATCCCCCATGCGATTCCCAGTAGCATAAGCAAATGGTTTCGCAGACTCTGATCGTCTTTTTACGTTTTTCATTGATCACTATGCCTTCTTACAGATCAACATCTTACAGACAAAGACCTTATATCAGTGAAGCTGGATGTGTGGAAAAAAGAATTTCCGCATCGTTATGTTCTGCGTCGTACATAGTCAATGAGCGATGATGGTATCTAAAGGGGACAGTGAAGGTAGTGTATTAGGAGGTGCAGTTGATGCTAACCCACTGACCACTTATTCTTTACACGGAATGCTAAAATGGCATGCTTCGTAAATAAGTCGTTGGTGTGATCTCCGTAGGGTCCTTCTTTCTTTCGCGAGAATTGGAATTATTCGTATAGGTATTGTGGAAAATGTCAGAGAATAGAGTGAAAAATGAGGATGAGAGACTGAGGGTTATGAGAGAGGTGATTAGCTTGTAGTTTGATAAGATTGGGAAAATGTGTATATGTTATTTTAGCGTGCGCGTGTAATGGAACAGCGAGAAGATGATTTGAGGAAGCGGGAAGAATCAATCGTGTGGTAGTATAGATAATGTGTTGTTGTGCTGGAGGTGGAAAGGAAATGAGAGGGGGAGAGAAGGAGTTGCGAATTCTGAACGAATTGCCTGTGTACAGAGCTATAGTCTTTATGTTTTAGTATATGTGTAGGATACTAGAAATTCTATATGTGGTTAATATATTAAATGTTGAGAGCAAGGTCAAGGTAAATGTATTGGTTGGTTGGACAATTATTGATAGGTTACGACCTTCTAGTAATGTTAAAGAGATGCGATTTCTGGGATAATCTGGATGAGGTTTTGGGGAGTATTAGAAGTAAAAGGTAGCTATTATCGAGATGATTTGGGTGGTGACCTAAATAGTTGGATAGGTAATATGCAAAAAAGGGATGCGATTGGTAACATGGTGGCCTCCCTTTGTTTACCGGAGAAAATGAGGATGGTATGAAAGTGATCTGATTTCTGTGAGGGGAGAGAGGTATGTGTGTAAGCAAGAGTCTTTTCTTCCAAACACGAGATGCGAGATTTTGGAGTCATAGTGAAGGATCTAGGTATATATGTGGTGGTTAGTAAGGATAGGTAGTTCGATAGCTGAGAGTGATTGGATGCTCGATGTTTCGCTGTTGAGCAGTTGTGTCGGGTCGGGGATTCGAGGAGGAGAGAGTGTGAGATGTATGTGGCTTGGAATGTTAAATCAAGTGAAAAGGGGTTTGAATGGAGGATATGTTGGAGCGAGATCACGTGTATGTTGTTTATAGTAAATTAGTTAGTAGAGGCTTGGATGGAGAGAAAGATGATAAGGAATGAAGTGGGAAGAATTTAAGAGTGAGAGTTTAGTGAACAAGGTATAATGAAAAAGTAATTGTGTAAGCGTTTGCAATAATAATCAGTTAATTTAAACAAGATTGAAACTGAAACCACAAATCTTGACACGAATGAAAGAGGCCCTTTTTTGTTAGTACGTGCAAGAGAAGTAATGTGGATGTGCTAAAATTAGAAGCAGAATATTAAAGTGAGCGGTGGAATGAAAGTAGTCTTGATTAGGCAACTGGTTAAAGAGTAATAAAGAAAGAGGATGAGAGTCAAATAATCTGACTAAATATGGCACCAATGATGAGGAGTGCGTGTTGGGATGGTCGTCGGAAGGAGAGGATAGAGATTGTATATGGAATATCTATCATAGTGTGTAGGAAGAAAAAAAAAAAAAAGAAGACTAAAAGTTACATAGTAGGCAGGAAAAAGAGGCAAATGGACAGTTTGGAAGGAAGATGAATGGGAAGACTTACAAGGGAATAGGAACTCTTCTGGAAGGAAGCGCGAAAGGTTAAAAATGAAATAAGGGGAATCTGCATAAAATAATGAATAGGGAAGTGTGTTTCGTAACTGATGAAAATGATGTGAGGGGAGTGTGGAGGTTATAATTCTTATTTGTATATCATTATTGGCAGTATTGAGAGGTGGTTGGTGGGATATAAAAGTTTAAATGGTGTAAGAAGAAATAAAGTATTTTGGGAATGAGGTAATTATTAGGGAGAGGAAGGTATGGGTAGAGTGAGTGGATAAGTTGAAGAGAATGGTAAATTCTTGCAGGTATAGATGAAATTTCTGGTGAAATATCAGAACGGAGGCGAATGGGATTTGAATGGATTTTAAAGTTTGTGTAACAAAGCGTTTTTGGAGGGTATAGTTCCGAGAAATTGGGGAGAGCAGTAATAGTAACCCTTATATAAGGGTAAGGAGGTAAAGAGTAACTGTAGGAATTTTAGGGAATTAGTTTATTGAGTGTTGTAGGAAGATATCATCGTGCATTTTGTCGAAAGAGAAGTTGAGTGACTGAACTAATTTGGTGAAGAACAAGGTGCTAATTTTCAAGTGGTAGAGGATGTGTCGATAAAATTTTACATGTGAAACAAATGATTGAGAAAAGAGAGAGACAATATAATTAAATTTTATTTAGTTTTTTTTGGATTTGCAACAGGTCGTATGATCGGATTAATATGGGTAAGGGGTAAAGATAATATGGCATTATTTAATGATATATGGTGTTGGTGTAGGCTTCTCTTCTGAAATGGAATCAAAAGTATAGCATGGCGATAGTAAGAGTGTATAAGAATAAATGGTGTCGAAATTGATTAGTTTAATATTAATAGTGGAGTGAAACAGGAATGGTGTGTATGTCTCCTTGGTTTAATTCAATTTTTTTCTATGGATGGGGTTATGAAAGAAATTAGAAGTATGGGTGGCAGGAAGATGTTAAGAATAGAATGATGGAGAATGGAAAGAGAGTGGAGGGTGACTTACCTATTATATGCTGATGATTTGATTTTGTGTGGGGGAATCTGAAGAAGTTTGGGAGAAATTTAGTAAGAGGCGGGTTTGTCAGGGGTGTGTAAAGGGAGGGTTTGAAAGTAAATGTAGAAAGAGTAAGGTTATGGTGATGAGTGAGGGAGTCCGCGGTGTGAAGTTATGTTAGATTGGTGAGCAAGCTGGAACAAGTGTCTGAGTTATAATATTTAGGATAAAAGTGGATGAACAGGAAGAGATGTGCAGAGTGTAAGCAGAAAGTTGTGGAATGGTAAGGAAGGTGGCTGTTGCAATTAAATCTTGGTGGATGAAAAGGGGCTAAGTCTTGAGTGAGCTAGGGTTTTTGCATGAGGTATGTGGTTACCTGTGTTAATTATAGTAAGTGAAACTATGGTCTGAATAATAGGTGCCAAATCTAAGTACGAATAATGTCAGATAGATATCCTTAGAGGCTGTGTTATTAGAGAAGGAAATTAATAATATTAGGAATTAACGCATTAGGAGTTGTGTGGTGTGAAGGAAAGGGTAAATGAGAGAGAGAATAAATGCATGTACATTGAGATGGTTTGGTCATATGGAGAAGGAATGGATAATAGTCTGTGGTCAAGCGAATATATAGTGGGTAGTGCGCTGGGAAATCGATGACTGAGAGATCGAAAGAAAAAGTGATTGAGTCAATAAAGAAAAGTCTGAAGGAGAGGAATGTGAAGTTTTGACAGAGGCGTGAGAAGAACAGGTGCTATTAATAAGAGTGAAGGGCGGTGTTTTGGTGAGGGGTAATGGTTATGGGTCTGGCCCAGGGGATGAGCCCACAATTGACGGAGATACCTCAGTGAGGGCTGTCGCAGCCTACGTGAAACATGGTTGGATTTTTCTAACTGCGACGATTTTCTTACTTAAGGGTATAAAGAGGACGGTAAGGGGCTTTTCTTTTTAGTACTGCGTCAATTGTTCTACTACACTTTCTCTTTGACGCCCTCCCACCCCAACTGTGGGAAAGGAGAGGTGGATAATGAATACCGTATATATTATATATATATTATATATATATATATTATATATAATAATAAATATATATATATTATATATATAATATATACTATATATAATATAATTATATGATATTATATTATATATATATATATTATATATATATATAAATATATATATATTATATAATATATTATATATATATATATATAGGTTGCCCTTGTTATCTCAATGAAAATTGTGCGAAATATTGGAGACCTCGAAGGAAATCACTTCGTTGTGGTACCTCGCATCTTTCCAGCCACATCTGTTTTGTGGAACTCCTTCCCTTCTTTTATTTTCCCCCGCAATATTTAATCTTCCTCTTTTAAGTCCCGCGTCTGCGCCCACACTGAGGGAATTGCGTTAGGCAAAGGTAGGGTGAGTTTACTTTCCATTTATTTTAATTTTTATTTTTCTTTATGTAGATTTTTTATTATTTATTTAATTTGTTTATTTTTTTTGCCCCTCCTTTTGAAAAGGGGCATTGCCCGTGAGTGGTGTACCCATTAAATATATATATATATATATATATATATATATATTATATTATATATATATATATATATATATATGTATATATATATTATATATTATATATATATAATATATTATATATATATATGTATAATATATATATATATATATATATATATATATATATAGTATATATATATATATAATATATATATATATATATATAGTATATACTATATTTATATATATATATATATAGTATAATATATATATTATAATATATAACCCATTATTATTATTTTAATATAATAATAATAATTTAATAATAATTAATGAATAATAATAATAATAATCATAATAATAATAATATATAATAATAAATAATAATAAATATAATAATAATTATAATAAACTAATACTAAAATAATAATAATATAAAATATAATAATAATATAATAATAATAATAATAATAATGAAAATGAATTAATAAAATAGATAATAATAAATAATAATAATAATATAATAATGAATAATAATAATAAGTAATAATAATAATAATTAATAATAAATAATAATAATAATAATATATATAATAATATTAAAAATATATAATAATAATAATAATCATAAAAATAATAATAATAATAAAAATATATAATAATATATAATAATAATAATAATAATAATAATAATAATAATAATAATATAATAAATAATAATAATAATATATATAATAATAATAATAATTAATAATAATATATAATAATAATAAATATTGTGCCATCCAGACAGTAACATCTTTAAAAAAACTATGGAATTCAGGGAATGTGAGTCAAATCGGGGGGTAATCATCTGTGACCTTTCCATGTCCAATCTGTCGAGCTGTCGTGGCACTATTTTCCTTGTATCTCAAATGCCGGGAATAAGATGGAAAATTGTAAAGAATTTTTCGATATAGTTCAAAACTATCAAAAAATTAAAGATGAAGAAGATTTGTCATATAGTTCAAGACAGTCAAAGAACAACCGCGTATTGGAGAAGTCCACGGCGAAGGTTGACTGCAAACATGAGCACAAATGACCGAATGGATACATAAAGATTCTTTGATAATAAAAATGCCGCCAACCATATTTCCTTGAAGGAAGCAAGATGAGCACAATCATGCGACAAATTTATAAATGTTGGGGTGCAGCAATTTTTCACAGAACAAAAAGCCTTGAACTAACCACTGTAATATGCATTTTCTTCAAAATTACGACTAAATACAGTTCTCAATATATCCGCCTTCATACTTTTGCTCGCGCACTGAAATACAATATTTACAAAGAACAACACAACCTTACAACCATTTGCACTTCTTAAATAAGATTTAATCACACTAATTCTGCTGCAAAATTAACTTGTTATTCTTGGACAATCACTACCGAACAGCGTTCCGCACAAGTCATCATTTGCATTATAACCGTAAAATAAATCTAAGACTTTTTTAAAGCGTACATATAATGCAATTACTGGACAAACGAAATAAATGAGAACGCATTCGTCAACAGGGACTGTTAAAAATCCTTCGTGGGTAAACCGCGAAAACAGCGGAAGCGATTAATCTTAAAAATGTCCCCATCAATCACCGTAGAGCAGGTTGTTGGAACTCTAAATATTAGCTTGCACTGAGACGACAATGGCTCGGATCACAAACGGTGTTTGTAACATTTTCTGCAAAAGTGTGGTAAGGACTACCATGATATAGAAAGGTCGAGAAATGAATTGCAAGTCTTATTTAGTTATATATGACTATATCTTTCTTTCTTCACCTTTCCTCTTTGCCTCCAGATTGGGGTGAGGAGGTGCGGTGTAGCAAGCATCGGGGAGAGAGAGAAACAGTAGGAGAACATGAACAATAGCGTCGATAAAAAAAGCCCAGCCTTACCGCCCCCTCTGTACCATTAATTAGTGAGAGCTTGTCACAGACAGAAAATCCAAATCCACCCTAGAGCTTGATGGGACCGCGACGGACCCTCACTATGGTAAATCGTCAATGTAAGGGTTCATCCCCTGGCCCAGTGGGGCCACAAACCATGCCCCCATACAAAAACCCGCCATTCTCTCCTATCATACACCTTTCTCTTCGCCTCTGCCAAACTCACATTTCTCTCCTTCAGACATTCGTTCATCCGACTCAATCCACTTTCTCTCCGGTCTCCCACTGGTCGATTCCCAACACCTCACCACTATACATCCGCTTAACCAACCGATAATCATTCATCCTTTCCACATATCCATATCATATATATATATATATATATATATATATATAATAATATATATATATATATATATATATATTATATATATATAATATTTATATATATAGTATATATACATATAATATTATATAATATATTATAATATAAATATATATATATATATATATATAATATATATATATATATATATATATCATATATACATATATTATATATATATATATATATTATATATAGGTATATAGTATGATAAATATATATATATTTATTGATATTATAATTATATATATATATATATATAGTATTATATATATATATTAAATTTATATGATTATATATATATATATATAATACTAAATATATATATATAGTAGATATATATATATACGTGAATAATAGTAATGATATATATATATATAATAATATATTATAATATATTAATATATTATATATGATATATATATATATATATATATATATATATATAGTTAATATATATCAGTAAAGTCTGCAAAGGTTTCCAATATAATATCATTTAAATTATCAATATATTGTATTAAAAGGATAGGCAGGATGTTTTCTGTATAGTAAAAAAAAATATTGTAAACTTCTCAAGGAGGGAAGAGTCTTTTTAAGAAAAGATTCAATTTAAGAAACCATAGTTTTGGAAGGATATGTTCCTCTTTTGAAGCCATTTTATATGGATTTATGGAAGCCCCCTTCTAAAAACCCCCTTGTTTTTTCTTCTTATTTGTTTAATATTAAATTGGGTCACAGTTTCTCTCGCTAAATGGGGTCCCCCAGATCTATTTTACTTTATTTTCCGCTGCGTTATATTACGTGCAATATCGTGTTTGACTTAAAAGGTCTTTTGCGATAATATTTGAATTAAAATGCTTGTCATATTGCTTTGTCATACAACGTATTTACAGTATATTATATATATAATATAAATATATATATATATATTATATATATATATATATATAATGTATATATATATATATATATAGTATATATATATATTATTATATATAGTATATTTATATATATATTATATATATAATATATATATATATATATATTATTAGTATCATATATATATATATATATAGTATAATATTTGTATAATATATATATTATATATATATATATATATATATATATACTATATAAGTATATATATATATATATTATATTAGTATAATAGTAAGTAGGTATATATAGTATGATATATATATAGATATATATATAATATTATATATATATATATAGTATATATTAGTATATAGTATTATATATATATTTATATATACAATATAGTACTGAAGGAGGGTGTGCTACACTTTTATAGTTTGTTCAGAGTTGGATAGAATTATTGTTGTAAAGGATAATTGAGTATATATAATTAAAGCTATTTGATTTGGTTGTTTTAGGGAGTTTGTGGTAAGATGTAATAAGCGTAAATATCTAAATATTGGGGATATCTATTGGATGCATTTATGTGACCTAATGTAAAAACTCGTAAATGGAACACTGAAGGAGCAAAGGTGATAAGAGAAAAAGATAATCTCAAGGAAGAAGTATGCATTGTCAATTTTTGACAAGCATAACCGAACCAATAACCATTGGAGAGAATGACCTAAGCAACAAGAAAGACCACCTACCGCAGAGGGATTTGTGGGAGTCCTTAAGTGAAACATTCAATTATCCATGTAACCAAAATCGTTGTGTAAGATTGTTGAACAGATTTTTAATTGACCTAATATTTTTCTTTTGTCAATTATTTCTGCACTTCTGTTTTGCAGGAAATCGTTTTGGGAGAGAATTGATTCGGGACGAAACAATTTGAGATTAAATTTCCTTGGTGTGTAACTGGTCATTTTCCAGAAGGGTAAAAGCAAGATTTCCTAAGCTCTGGTGACATGGTGGTGCGTAAGAATGACGAAAAGATCATGCTTAGTGTTTTATAATCAACGAAAAAATCGATTTTCAATTAAAGCCTTCCCCGCCCACGTTGTAAGTACTATCCTATAGAACTAAGCATTGGCTAGCATTAGGAGATATGTCCATGTTCCATATTATTCCCATTTTATTATAGGGGCTTAAATAAAGTAACCTCAACACACAATATGCATTATTGGTTCAAATATTTAAGAGAGTTTGTTGTTTTTTGAAATTTTAAATTAGGGTGTATATAGGTGGCAGGGCATAATATCGCACATCAACTAAATATTGTGCCAAATGCTATTATGCAGCCAAGATTTTTGAGAATGAAGAGGTTTTGTTGATGTGCTAATGAGAATAGAAGAGTAAAAAGACCCATATCAATGTTGCTGAAATATTTATATTATCCTGGCACGTGTATTTATAATATGACATGATGGATTATGATACAATTTTACCAACGGTGCCTTTGACCATGTGGTGTAGTTGTTGCTTTACAGACGCGCACGTTTGTATAACAACTCCATGATAGTAATTTATTTTTTTTTGTATAATGTTGCTTAGTTTTGACCTTGCTTGCCGTCGTTTTTCGTTGCAGGAAGTTGAGCAAAGAGATTGACCCGTTAGAAAGGTGCGGTTTTTTTTAGCAGAAGGGGCGAGATTCTAGTTAGGGACTGCTTTTGGTGGCATTGGTGGTCTCTATTCCTGCCCGGCACTGCTGAAACGATAGAAGCACTCCCGTGA